>JAQNCA010000005.1:2146258-2159579 GCA_029783725.1 Acanthurus tractus | reverse complement strand
AGGCAGAAGAAGGAGTCTGCTGAGAGGAGGGGAGCAAGGCTGAAACACAAGGAGTTAGTTGTTGGTAAGAAGAAAAATTTTCCATTAAACTTGGTAGAAACATGATATTTGATGTGAGGTGATGTGTTTGAAACTTTCATCTAACAAATGTCAACTGAAATGTTGGAAACTGTAATAAAGAGACGGCTTCTATCCGTGATCCTTGAGTATAAGTATGTCAGAGACGTAATACATATGTGCAAGCAGAGAAGCATCAGAGCAAAGCTCGTTCAGAGGTAAAGTTTTATCTAGCAACAGCTTACATGTAAGACAAAATATACAGCATGTGCTTGAACTAATATAAGTTCCATGTGTTAATTTCATCTAGTAAAGCAGTGCAGTATAAATTCTGAAGACACCAGCATGATAACCTGACAACATCACTTCTTTTCTCTCTATTTAAAAACTGCATTTCATATTCTTTAGCTTTTCTTTTCTTACAGAAAAACATGAGGATTCCAGAGAAAATGTGCATGAGAAGATCAAACAGGAAATAGAAGAGGAGTCTCACCCAAAACCTGCAGAGGCAGGGCCAACAAAACAAAAACACAAGAACAAAACTAAAACACATTCAGAGGAAGACGCAGACCATCTCTCTCACGATGCTGACAAACACAGCGGTGTCCAATCATCAGGCTCGCTCAGGTCCACTGCAGCTGCATCCCAGTTCAGTCACAAAAGCCTGAGAAAGTCTGCAGTCTCTCTGTCTGAGGGGACGGTGGCGTCATCACGGGGCCGCTTATCATCATGTTCGACTGTCATGGTAACGGAGGAACAGCTGATGCTGAATCCAGTAAAACCAGAGGTTTGTATGGTGCACACACACAACATGTACAATGCTTCTTTATGTGTTTGATTTACATGTGTTTACCTTTCTAATGTTGTTTTAACATTTTCAATTTATTTAATGACTAAATGATTTTTGGTACAACAGTTGTTATTTATTGGCAATTCAACCTCCTTCCTTTTCTCACAACTTTATTACAATAATTTGGACTTCTGTGTTTTTAGTCCTCGAGGAACGGAAAGAGCCAAAAGGAAGAGGAGGCTGCAGCTCTGCTTCTGGCCGAGCAAGAAGACAGACGGAGGCAGGAGGTGGAGAGGAAGAGGATGGAGCGTGAGGAAGAGGAGAGGAAACGGCTGGAAAAGGAGCAGACGGAGGCGAGGATGAAGAGCGAGTTAGAGGAGGAGAGGAGGAAGAGAGCTGAGGAGCTCAGGTCCTATTTTTTTTAAGTATACATTATAAGATGAACTCCTCAAAGGATGTTCTCACTCTTTATTTGTGTGTAAATGTGTCCATGTTTGGGTTGGGTCTATGTGTCTGCAGCTAATCTCGTAATTGCTGATCAACCTGATGTTATTTCATGCACATTTACGGTGCATCCAGTGAAGGCTGGTAACTCCATATTAAATCTTTGTTTCTGGTTGAGACAAAAGAGAAGAGGCATTACTGGCACGTGGTCATGATTAAAACAAGGTTCATCGAGTCCATTGCAGGCCAAATTTTGGCCTTTGTCTCATTCAAAAACTGACATCTGTGTAATTTTTCAATGTATTCAAATAAGAGACAGATTAAGTCCCATTTTATTAACATTCTTTCGCTTTTCTTCCTAAGGCTGAAGAGGTTTGCAAAGGAGGAGGAGAGGAGAAAACGTGAAGAAGAGGAGCAGGAGCAAGTGAGACAGCAGCAGGCGCAAAGAGAAAGAGAGAGGAGGAGGCAGGAGGACAGAAGGAGGCAGATGGAGCAACTGCGCTTGATGAGAGAGAAGGAGGAACAAAGGAGAAAAGGTAAGAGTTCGAGGAGGAGAAGAAGAGAAAAGAGTTGACAGGAAAAAGGATCTTTAAATTGTACAAAATTTATCCAAAGCTGCCAGTGTTAGCATGCCTGAATGACTGTCTTGGTCTCTACATTAACTATATTAGCTAATGTTAGTGTCACCTTGTGAACTTGTGAGTCATGGGAACTGCAGTTTATGTGAGATTATTGGTAAAACTAGAAAATGCTCCTAAAAGAACTTTTGCAGTTCCTTTATTTCAAATGAACCTGATGGATACATGTGTGTGTCTTTATATAGAAGTGGGGGGAGAAAAAAGGATAAAATAAATAAAAATGAGTCACCTGCTTCAGTCTACTTCTCTGAAATATTCTGAAATTATTATTTGTAAACTTCCAAGATGAGTTGGATATTGGATAGAAAAGCTGTGTGTAATATTTTAGAACCAGTGCAGCACTTGGATGTTTATATGGAAATAGTCTGATGTTAATTGCTAAAATGCTACATATGGCTCCAACAATTGAAAAAAAGGCAGCTATTGTTATCCTGTTAGCTAGCCACAGTTCAAAACTTATTGTTTTGACTTCTAAAGCTGAACTAGAGCGTCTGCACATCGAGGAGTTAAGGAGGCAGGAAGAGGAGAACAAGAAGCTACAGGAGATGGACGAGAGTGAGAGAGAAGAATACCTCCAAAGGAAGGAGCAGGAGGAGGAGGAGAGGAGGACCAAAGATGAGGAGCGTAGGAGGGCAGAAGAAGAGGCTGCCTTGTTGGCTGCAGAGGAGGCCAAGCTGCAGGCAGATCTGCTCGCCAGGTATGAACTATATGTCTGTCGGCCTCCTTAAACCAGGACTACTCCCGATCTTCATACCATTTTATGTATTAGTGCTGTTATTCCTCGTATTCTCTTTATCCAAAGTTAACATATGCACATGTTGTAGTTCTTCCCTTTGATTAACATTTATGTAGTCGGACAGATAGTTGCTCCAACAAATTAAAACTGATTTTGTTTTTTAAAAAAATGTCTACTATAAATTTTTCTCTCTCAGTCTTTCTCTTATATTCTTTTTCTTCCTGCAGACAAATGGCTCTGTTGCAGCAGCAGTTGGCCTTTAAAAGGAGTCTTGAGTTGGAGGCTGAAGGTCTGGAGAAAACCCAGGGTATCTCCAGACCGTGGGTCTACTCTTATCTCACTCTGTTACAGCTTGTGGGTCCAACTAATGCAGAGACCACCACCTTGTGACTTTTATCCTCCATTTTAGAGAGTACTGGACAATTTTGCTTGAAGAAAAGCTCCTGTTTTTTATTTTTTGATCACTTACATTTCCAATTGCCCAATGATTTTCCTTTTTCCTATTTGTGATGTGATTTGCTCAACTTTTCCCTTTAAACTCTCCATTTAGGCTTTATGTAAATTTGTGTAATCAATTAAATTTGTAAACCCTGTTATTTTCTTTTTATGATGCATTTTCAAATGGATTTTTAAATTTATGTGCTAATTAAAGAAGTTACTCACTGACAGTTTTGAAATGTCTCATTTGTAAACTTCTTTTTTTAATTTAAACTGTGTATTGATGAATTAAAATGTTATTTTTAAATAATTTTTTAATCCCTCTTTCAAAATACTAAACAATGAATCACTTTACCATAAGGTCTATACACATAGACACACACATAAATATACTTTATATATATGTGTATAGAGAGAGACAGAAAATGTTATTTACAAGACATTTTATTAGAACCAAATGTCTTTATTTCTATTTACGTTTATATACATATTTATGTGTACACACATGCATAAGATAGCACAAAGTTACCTGAATATTGAGGACAAACTGCATGTGAAAAATAACAATTTGTATTAAGCTATCTGTAAATAATTGTTCTAATTAAAGTATACAGTGTTGCTGAAGTGTGTTTGAATACTGAGCGAAAAGATGCTCTCTCATCAGTGAAGTGTGGTTGTTTTGTTAAATCAGGTAACTGCAGACATGCAGATTAAAGCACTATAACACTTTAAAAGTTTATTTAAATGCAATGCATCTCAAGGCATGTCTAATTTTTGATAATCTAAGACCATATATCATTGGATTTAGAAGAGGTTGAATGATTAATCCGTACACTGAAAAAAATATACGCAGCTCCATTGGAACAAAGGACATGTCGTACCTTTGACTGATAATGTTGTAGAAACAGGCGAAGACAAAGCTAATAATGGAAACAACATGTGGAGTGCAGGTTTCAAAAGCCTTCCTTTTGGTCTCTTTGGAAGCTTTTAAACACACAGTCAAAATTTTTACATATGAAAATGAAATGTAAATGAGAGGAGTAGCAACAGTGAAAATAAGGCCAAAAACAAGGTCATGAATATAAGACATCGTTCTGTCTGAAGAACACGAGAGTTCGACGACAAGATGGTTATCGCAGTGAACTTTGTTGATAACAGTCCCACAAAGCTTTAAATGGATAGTAAATGACAGCAAAACTCCAACTTCTACCAAAGAAACTGTCCAAATAACAAGAATCGCAGCTTGTACTTTTCTTTTAGTTACTATGAAATTGTAGTGTAAAGGTTTACAAATACACACATATCTATCATATGCCATTACCGTCAATGTGCCAAACTCAATAGCTACGTATGAATGAATGGTGAATATCTGAATAAAGCAGTAAAAAGCAGAAATTTCATGAGTCTCTGAAAAGACGTGCACCATCAAGCAGGGCAGCAAAGATGTGCTCCCATAAATGTCACTAACACACAAACTACACAGGAACAGATACATGGGCTCATGCAAAAGTTTGTCCATATAGATGACTACAATAAGAGCGGAGTTGAGAAAAATGACAGATATGTAACACAGCAATGAAAGAAAGAAATATAAGTTCATAAAGTTTCCTATGTAACCATACATAGTCAACACAAATGAAACAATCTGTGTTGAATTTTCCATGAAACCTGTGATAAGACAAAAATATGGCTGCTTTGAAACTCTTTGAAAATATTTTTATAAAAAGTTTTATATTTAATACAGTTTCAGAGACAGTATTTGAAACCATGTGTTGTACAAAAAATATGCAAGGACGCTAAAACAATGGCATTTTTAGTAAATTTTATGCAGTTTTTGTTTAACTGATACCTAATTTAAGTGAAGGTTGTTTTTTTATCAAATCATTAGCCTGTAAAAAGAAGCATAAACAACATGAAATCTGAAAAAGCCAGATAATTGGTTTAAGACTCACTGCGGTGCACTATGCTAGAGATTAGTTAGTTTAAGTGAGACCGTGGACACACTCGTCTCCTCTCCCTCCCAAGACAAACAGAAGTAGCAGCTGAACTTTATATTCAACCCTCAGCAGACCAGGGAATTAATGAAGATGCCACAGATTTTTAAGCAGAATATCACAGTGTTTTAGATGTAGCATATATACATTTCACTTTACCTAGCTGTAGTCTTATGAGCAAAACACTAAGGGCCTGATTCATTGAGACTATGCCTGCTTTTAGCATCAAATATTTCGCATCATTTGTCCATGCTATGTGCTCCATATGGTGATGCAAAATTTAAATAATGCACAATTACCACCAACTTTGGGGAGACACTAAAAATTTTAAGTTATCTGCGTGTCACAAACAGTGCCGATCAAAGAATTGGACACTTTTTGCACGGCGTTAATGTACATCAAATGGGCTGTTTTTCCTCTAAATGCATGTATAAAACCTCATTTTAAATGTGGGCAAACTGCGCCTGGGCACAGATACGCTATTTATATGGCAGCACAGTTTGAGGCTCACATCACCATTCGTGAGGGCTTTGTGAATAAAACGAATGTGCAATCTCTGCCTCACATGTGTTTAGTGGCTGCGAAAGCCATGCAGTCCTTTAGTGAAACATATAAATATATATTCTACCCCCTACAAATTAGGTCATCTCTGTGTTGCATACTGACCTTAAAAAACTGAGTGACCACTACAAGAACTATACTGCAGGTATATGTCTTTAATGTTTTTATGAGTCAGCATGGACAATTAATTCAAAAACATCATATATAACAGTTGAAGTATACATCTCCTGATGCACTTGGACACATCCTAAGTGATGTACCTGGGGTCATTTTGGGGTTTTGGGTTTTCAACATCAGACGCCCTCACACAGGCGACCCGACCGGGAGTGATCAATTCCCGGCCTGTGTCCAAGTAGCATTAGCCCACTGCTTGTCCCTTATGATCCACAGCCATTGTGAGACCTTCTCTGCAGCTCCTGAGGCTCTGCTGATGGCTTTCCTTCTCTGTGCTCTGGTGATGCCCAGGAGGCTGTAGGCCTTGCCTTACTTTTACTGAAGGCCAAGGTTTCTTTTGGATTACATTAGGCTTTGAATGCAGGACCCCCAACTGTTCTGTCAACACAACTTTCTTTGTGTCGTCCCTTTGTTGTACAAAAGTTGTGGGTCAGAAATATTTAACTTAAATAAAAACTTATATACATAAAAAAACAAAAGTCGTGCCCTCAGAGGTAAACATCACATATATTATTAACATGAAAGTTATGACAACAGCGAGAAAGAAGACTCTAACACAATGTGCCTATAATGAAGTTAAATCTTACATCATTTTAAAAGTTGTTCTTAAGTGTTATGTGTTTGGTTAGAGGACTGTCCAAAGTTGGTAACACACAGCAGTTGTTGGCCAGACAGTATTCCCCTGTGTGAAGCCTGGCTGCAGCCAGCTCTGTTCCCTGAGGTCAGATCACCACTGAGGTGGCACACAGGGGAGGTCACAGTAGAGGACCTAATGATGCTCATTATGATAAGCTTACATCACTTCTGGGATTGTGGGTGTTGCCAAGTGCTGAACTGTTTCCAAGTAAGTTGGTAGGTTGATTGTTTACAGTCCTCAAAGGCTATTTTATCATAGGAACTGACATACACACAGATGGACACACAAATCAAAATGGTGTCCCACTTAATTTCAAAATACTTCACTGAAACATTGTTTATGTATTCACACAGAGTCAAACAACAACAACTGGTAATATCTGACTCAAAAGGCCTGAAACCCAGATAGCAAAACTACTCCTTTTCCATCTGCAACCTGTCTGCTGTAAATATATGTGTTTACAATGCCATATGTGGGCAGATGTAGGCTCACATCCATATTAGTCAGTATTAGTTGTGCTGCTAATGTGGGCCAACACTTTTCAAAATAATTTCCGCTATATATATTATGCCAGAAGTGTCCGATGTCTGTATTTGCCATGTTGAATTTGTGTCATATTAAGCTCAAATCCTAATTATTCAGTGGTGGCTGTGCCATGCTGTGTAAAATGTGGGGTCTGGGCTGGTATATTTGCCAAAGGATAACCCAAATTGTGTAGAGTACTTGACCGTTGCATGTTGACCCCGACATACATACCCACAGTAGTCATTGCTTACTGTGCCACATCTATGTGAAACAGGCAGAGAAATTGGTACAATTTTAACCTACCTTGTTGCAACATTAGTTTTGGCCTCAGTGCTTCAGTCTTTGGTCATAAAGTCTCAGTAAATCTGTATATTTTAAAGGCCCATATGGCCTTGCCCTAAAATGTTCTATCCCTGCAATTCACGGATGGTTTGAAATGCAACGAAGAAGAAGAAGAAGAAGAAGAAGAAGAAGAAGAAGAAGAAGAAGAAGAAGAAGAAGAAGAAGAAATGTTGTTATTCCGCATAGACATATTTACAGCATGTGAGCATTATTCTAATAGACGATCTTTGCTCACCGGTTACGTCATGAGTGTTTGAACGTTTGACCCCGGAAACATTTCCGATGTTCTGTTGACAACAAAACAACGCTACTGTTCAAATCATCCCAAAATTATTGCCAAAACAATATACATTTCATTGACAATGTAGTATTTTTCTGCTATCGGGAAAGTGGGAGCCAGTTTGATAGAAAAGTAAATTAAGTTGCACAGCTTAGCATATTGTTAACACAGATTTAGATACAACTGTATGAAATTTTCTGATTGACAGGCTACGTAAAAATCATTTTAGCTTCTTAGCTAATGTAACAGCAGCTAACTGGCTAAACCGTTCATCACAAACAGTCTTTAATGGTAAGTACAATGTTTTCTCATATATCTTTGGTTTGACTTTAAAAGACAGCCTGCAATAAAACCGGATACAAATTGACAAACGGTGCAAGGTTAGCTAGTAAACTTTGTCTGCATCAAACCGACATTAACAAAGCAGTTTCCTGCTGAAGGAATGGGTTCGGGCTTCAGCTTTTATTTAACGCTAGATTATAGTTTAGGTCGCTTATTTAATTCAATGAATGTTAAACTGGTTCCATGTCAGACGTCCAAGAATTTTCTGTACTAACTTAATTATCTAATTTAACACACGCCATGTTTGTACGCCATTCACCACCACCAGTTTTGTCTTTTCTCCCTTGTGCAGTTATTCAAGTTTGACAGTGAGGTTCGTTATTTTGTCTCAAGCATGTCACATACTATTTGTAGTCTGTCATAATAAATGCTGTCAGTGGCATCTTGTTGCAGCTGATCCAAATACTGGACTATGTTAAAAAAAAAAAAAGAAAAAAGACTTGGGGTTTATTCCAGAAAGCATTATTGTGGCAACTACAGGTAAAAGAGTTTGTTAAGCCTGAAGGGAAACTGTTTTTTAGATACAGAGAGAGGGTTTAAGTAAAACTCCTTCTATAAAGTCGTGACTAAAATTCAGTCAAAGATTGTCCTGCTGCTTCTGAATGTATTTTTAAGTTGATATTTTTAAATTTGGATCCCTGGCCTTGTCTCAGTGTTTTTGATCCATTTAGGTCGGATAGTCTGTTTAACACTGTGGTTGTGTCAACCTGCTGACACATTTTCTCCAGCCTTCTTTGATAGTACGCAGTCTGCATGTAGAGACAGTGTTATCAGACTTTCATCAACTTTCATCCAAATGTTCATATCTATCTATTTCTCTGATATAATAATTCTTATTCTGTAGTTTTAAGTGATATATTTGTAGACAAATAACTGAATATTTAAACTGCTCCTCTAAAGTGACTTCACTGTTCATTCAGGTAAAACTTTCTCAGCTGCTCTTAGACCAGCAGTCTTTCCAAAATGGACGTCAGCATTGCCGTGTCGCTGATTCGAGGGCAGATGGGTGCCGTGGTTGAGCGAGCGGTGAACGGAGCGGTGGAGACGGTGCTGGCTGAGATGCTCAAGGTGGTCGGAGTTAAGTTTGAGGAGCTGAAAGCCCAGGTGGCGCTGATGAAGAGGGACATTGTGGCATTGCAGAGAGAAAAGGCCCTCAAAGAGAAAGAGAATGACAACATTCGAGCCAAGCTGCGTTACACAGAGCTTAAGCTGAAATACTACAGGCAGGGAGTGGAGGAGGAGCTGCAGCAGAGAGCCGCTGCCTCCACCCTGGCCCGCTTCCACCCGTCTACCTTCAACCAAGCACAGAGAGGTGGTGCATCAAGTGCTTCCTCCACTGAAAACTCTCCATCATGCTCAGCTCAGTTGAGAACCTCTGAAGGGCCACGGACCAGAAACAACCAAGGTGATTAACAAGAAAGTGACTGACTTCTACACATCAACATCCACTCCAGTCACTCCCACTCATTACTGCATTTGTACTTCCAGAATGCACTTCTCCACAGAGCACGAGCAGACGTCCAATCAGAGGGCACAGTCATGCAGACGCAGGAGTTGTCAGCTCCAATCCCTCTGACCTACAACCACCTGTCTTACTCTCTGTGAACACATCAGCAGAATCTGTGGACAGCAGCACAGGTACTCAGCTGAGCAGAAGTGTGTTTTTATGTGTCTGTGTCACCACTGGTGAGGCTGCTTACCTTAAAAATCCTGCACAGGAGCATAGGAAACCCCACTATTTCAACTTCATTTGCACTGAAAAAATAGAAAAAAAGCATCTTTGTTATGGATAAAGTAGACTGATCATGTGTGTTTGTGCAGTCTTGTTCCGGCTCACAGAGCGAGACACGTCTCAGAGCAAGGATGAACGTCAGGAGGACGACTGTGAGTGGACTGTCACACTGCAGCCACATACAGAAGGTGTGGATGCTGTCATGGCTCTTCCTCTGGTCCAGCCCCTGACTCTGGATCTGGGGCAGCAGCCCATCGCTGGCTCACTGACCTCAGATGCTTCCAGCCAGGCCGATAGCTCCACACCGCCCTCCTCTGTCCCGCAGGTGATAACACATACAATCCAGACTTACACAACTGGGGTGGCTTTGCTTCAGGCTCTGACCTCTTTCATGTAGACAAAAAAATAAACCAACTTTCTATTTTTCACATAAAATAGGTGCTTTAAATAAGAGAACATATAAATATAAGTGTCAAACTAAATACAATAATTTTACATGATTGAGTGTGTAGACCCAGACTGTAAAAGTGTAAAATATCAGTGAAATTGACACTTTATAAAGACAGTAGTCATAATTTACTAAAAAAAAAGTACATTTTGTGTTGTGCTTATTATTTGGTTTTTGCTTCTCAGAATGATCACACAAAATACAATGGAGGGGCCAAAATAAATGTTAGATTTTTTGGTTTAAAAGCATAAAAATAGGGGAAAAGTGCTTTTAAAGATTCAGTATTTACCTTCAGTTATTCCTTTCACTGAAACCAAATCCCAAAACATCTGCTTGCTCCAGTTTCTCACATATGAAGATTTTCAATTTTTTCATGACTGTTAATTAAATCCCTTTGGACTCAAATGGTGCCTGGGTAATTCCCCATTCGAGTATCTCTGCTTTTATAATGTTTCAATACTCATTTATTCTGATTTCATTATTTATTACCAACAGAGAAATTCAGAAATTACTCTCCAGTCACACAAACACACTTAATTAACTAAATTGAAAAAAATATAAAACAGAGTGAGATAAACATGCCTTTATCTTTACTTATACACCGTCCCATTACATATAGAGGACTAGCATCTCACTGTAACTTCTTCAGCTGTCAACCAACTGGCCGTCTGTGGTTCTTTTGCAGGTTAAGCAGGAAGCAGAGGAGTTGATTTGTATCAAGGAGGAGCCAGAAGATGAGCAGGAAGTGATGAACACACTGCTGCTGGACTGCCAGGTGCAGCAGAGTTGTCTCCCAGAATCAGAGGTAAAGACCTAGCTGATCATCTAATTCAGCAACAGTTAGCATCTGAGCTCTTTAAAGAATTGTGTCTGCACAACCTCAGGCAGAGTGAATGCTGATTGTTTATTTAATGGTCGACAGCACTTAAAGTTCTCAGTCTTTCTGGAGTTTTTTCTTTCGGCAGCAACTATTTTGCACTGGTGTTTCACAATCAAACAGGGACAAATCTAAATATGATGAGGAAAATGCAACTTCTCCACTTGTATGTCAGAAATTATGGAAGGTGGTATGCAGATCAAGAGCAGAATGAGTTCTGATTTACCATGAAAAGCATTAAAAGAAACCTAAAGGAACTGAATCAATATAAACACAGATCACAAGATGTCTAGATGCACTAAATTGGGCTGCTCAGAACAACCTGATGTAGAGAATTTTTGCTTTTCTCTGTTCCTTCAGGCTCAAAGTTCTGTCGCAGAGTGGACAGGACCTCCAGAAAGCCAGAGAAATCACACTTTAGCATTCAGCTCAGCAGGACCAAGCCCCTGTGAGTAGATCTGAATGTGTGAGTGAAGGCAGGAGTCGTGCTGTTTTAAGAGCTTAACCCAATGACTTACATTTTCAGTGCTGTTATCAAGGATGGATTCCCTTAAAAAGCAGTGTATCACTACTTTATTAACAAAAGATCAGCGTTAATTATGTATATTAGCGACCTGATTTTCAGTAAACTCCTTTACATTACTTAACATTTGTGAATAAAAACTGCTACTGTAAATCTTTCTGTGTGTGTTTTCAGATGCAGTGTCTCAGCCAGCAGCCTCGCTGATGTCGGTGGTGGCTCTGCCGTCTGGAATTCCACCACGCCAGGCGATGCGTCCCTGGACAAAAGACTTCAGCCTATATGAGGAGTATAAACTGCGCAGGAACGAGCTCCGGCGGCGAAGCCTCAACAGACGCAGAGAGCTGGAGAAGACGCTGCCTCAGCCTCTGCTGGCAGATCTGGCAAGTCGAGCTTCATGTTCAGGACCGACTCCGTCCTGACAGAAATATTCCACATATTCTATCAATCTTTGTTAGATATTCACAAACCAACATTGGTTGTAGAGTTTAAAACATGTCTTCTTTCAGTTCTATATGTGTGATGTGTGAATGTGAAGGTGATGTTTTTGTTTAAGGTGCGTGAGCGTCGAGAGAAGACCAGACTGAGGGTGGCCAGATGGAGGGCAAAAAGGAAGCTGCAGGCTTGTCTTAACCAGGCTCAGGTCAGGAATGACTCTTTCTTATCACAGGAAAGAGTTGGATACATAAGTCGGACAACAGCTATTGTCCTTGTACAAGGAAGTGTCCTATTTTTGTAAGTTTTCCTTTGTGCTAAATTAAATTTTTCAAGTCTCAGTGGTCTCATTCAGCTCAGCTTACACAATCATTCCTTTTTTTCTGTGTTTAGTCTGACTTTAAATTAAGCATTCAATGGTTCATTTAGTTGTTTATGCATGTTTAAGTCCACCTGAAATAAGAATCGCCCTTTTAATCCTTTGGGACCACATTGCTGGTCGTAACACCAGATTTTTATATAATTGCTGTGATGCGGGCACACCTCAATGGTCCAATCAAATTTCAGGAGGACTGTGATATGGACTCACACAGCTTTATTTGAGTTAGTAATTGACATCCTCACCTACATTATAGCAGCATTTCCTACTTTAGAATCCAAGGTCAACAAATTACCTAATTGCACAGGATCCGATACACGGTTTTTAATAATTCACAAGTAATCTGCAACCTTCAGACCTCAGTATTACTTACTGACCAGGAGTCAAGTGGACTGACGTATTATTTACACAGAACTTGCCCTCTCACTAAGACAAAGCTGTCATTTATGTCTTGCTCACTCACAGGCTCTAGGTGGCGATGCAGGTCTTTCACAAACTAACTTTTCCATCGGCGGCCAGCATCAGCAGCCCAGAGTTCCTCGAGGTACAACAAGAACCAAATCATTACCTTTTAAACTGTTTGTTTTTTGTTGCCTGTGTCATTTCTTAGTAAGACAGTTTTCCTCACTTGTAACCGTCAGCCGTCTTGACTTCTCTTTTCTGAAGTACGATGACACGTTTGTGCAGTGAGAACATGTTTGCCACAGTAGCGGCTGTGTTATTCTGCATAACTGAGCTGTTTTTACTGAGTAAGGCTGTTTTCCACATGCAAAATTTGAATTATCCAGGATGTGGTGCAATTAATGTGATGCGGCTCAGTAGGTGATGATGACTGATCTGTCAGTCTTAAACTCTATTTTTTTGTTTGGTTGGTTGGTTTTCTTTGCAGTCATGAAAACATAGAGGTAGATAGTTCAGTTCAGATGGATGTATGAGGGAGAACTCAGCAGGAGGAGCTGAAGCAGCACTGTT
>JAQNCA010000005.1:2011716-2022263 GCA_029783725.1 Acanthurus tractus | reverse complement strand
GCTCTTCCGATCTTGCAGTCGTGTTGTTGATTTAAATGTTATTTCCTGGGAGCCGGTCTTTATTCTTTTTATAACTCCATTAAAAAATACCAAAAAATTCAATTACAGTAAATTTTAGTCTGTTTTTATCCCCTCAGTGTTGCAAAATGATTATATCTATGTGCTTTTGTTTTATTGAGCTGTTTATTTCTTGATAATGTGTCAAAAAACGTTTTAGTAACAAGATTTTTGATGAGAAAGTATGTCATTTTGTAAAGGAGAATTCTTGAGATGTGTGTGTGTTTTCTCACCAGATAGGAAGTTGCTCTGTGCATCCAGGACTTCCCGGATGTGTCGGACCCAGACCTGCTTGATGTCAACGTTGGCGGCCTGCAGAGTGAAACGCTCCGACGAGCCGCGACACGACAAGACGAACTTACAGGGATCATTATCCACGCTGTCCTCCAGACCCAGGTAGGACACCTGTGTGGACAGGTGAGCAAAACCATAGCAGTTCTTAGAAGTTATAGAGTCACTGAATAATATCACAACATCATAAATCTCCATCAGGTAAAAAATAATTTATTTAAGAGTCATGTGAACACATACTGTGTTTCTCACACTGGTTTTATGGTTTGGAATTTAATTAAAAACATGTTTTCAGAGACTTAGGTGCAGAGAACTGTCTAAATTTACATAATATTTTCATCAATTAAACACAAAGTTAGATGAATGACTGTCAGTTACTTAATGTGGGTCATTTAAATTATTTTGAGGCTCTTAACACCCCTGTTTATCATCACAGAACTGAAGATTGCATTGCAGTTTTTTGGGCGGAGCTTCCAGGGGTGTCATGTTGTTGAAGTTGTTCTTTAAAATGTGTGTGTGCCAATGAAAGCAAACCTTGATGCTCTTCTTGAACTGGTATCCAGGGGTGGACGATCCTTTCCTGAGCAGCTCACTGAAGATGACGATCTGCTCAAAGAGGAAAACTCGTCGTTCTTTGGAGCGCGACAGGACGCCGGCGTCCTGCTCCGTCACAAAGAAGGTTTCCTGCTGCAGCAGTTTGCCCTGAGAGGTCAGTTTACCCTGCAGAGAAGATTTTATCAGTCAACACCGTTAACTTTGTCAAATCGTTAACAGTCATGCACAGGTGGAGGATGTACTGAAATGTACAGTAAGTGAACGCACCTCGTATCCCTGCAGCCGACCCAAATTCATCATGTCGTTACACAGTTTAGGGACCTGAGACATCAAATCTACTGCTTTCTGTAAGAGCCAGAGACAAGAGATTCAAGAAAATAAAATGTTAATACTGTATATGTTGTGTAAACTGTGACATTTTATACTTGAAGTGCTGCTGTGTTTTTACCTCTATTTGTTCACAGTCCATGCCTGCTTTGGAGCTGTACTTCAGAAAGTCCTGTGGAGAACCAAGACAACAACTTTAACTCAGGGGACACTAAAAGTTCAGCTCACTACGTCTTCAATACATCACTTTACCCTGAATGTGACACAGACAGACGCATCAGATGAATTAAGACAGAAACTGTTCCCTTTCTTCAACTAGAGCAGGTTCTATGGGAAATGATGCTAATATTTCAGTTCGGTGTATTAATAGCATAACAGATAACTACTTGAGATCACTTCATATTCAATTGAAAGTTATATTTATATAATAAACGGATGAAAAGTTTTTTTCAGAGCACTACTTCTTGCAAGAGAGTCCTTTCTGAGATATTCTGGGCAACTTCTGTACATGAAATTTAAAGAGCTATTTCACAAAAGGTGCAGTGAGAATAAACACAGTGTAGCTGTGTTGTTGAGCTGTTTTATCTTTTCACTTTATGAGTAAGTTTTTTATCTACATGTGGAAGAGTCAGTGATAGTAATTTCCCCAGATTAACTCGAGTGAACATAAAAAAATGATAGTTTCTTTTATAAATCAGTAATAAAATGCGTGTGTTACCTTCAGTAGCAGCTGGTATTTTGTGATTCTCTGGATTGGTTTGATGAGGAAATCACTGATGGTCAACCTGGACTGGATGTCCTGCTGGATCCCCTGAGAGTCAAATACCAAATGCATCAGAATGAATGTCAACACATAAATATTAAATAAATTAGATCATATAACAAACAGAATCTGATATTTCCAATTATGCAGCAACATAACTGCAGTGACCAAAACATAATTACATCAGGAGAACTGGGGGACTTTGAGTCTCTAAGCACATTCAGTTTACATATTTTTCAGTTTTAAGCTTTGGGTTTACTTGTTTTTTCTGGCAAAAATTAAAATAGTAAGCAACACAGAGACACGTGAAGAAATAAAACATCACTTACATCAAAATATGTGTCATATTCAGCTACAATGAATTCCGATTTAGGCTTATTTTGACAATAAACCACGTACATGTGAAGTCTTCTCTCCTGTAACACGCAAGCACAGTTATTTTTATACAGCAGATTGCAGCAAAGATTTTTTTCAACCCAAATATATTTTAATTATCACAAAGTCATCGTCATCATCACACTGTGTTCTAATTACGTGTTTGATGAAGAGCTGAGGAAGATGTTCATGGTCTTCAAGACATTTCTCCAACTCTCCTACGAAGAATCTGACAGGCAGAAGACAGATGGCGTCAGTCGTCACATACAAACAGATCAAAAACCGTCAGATCCCACCTGAGCCACTCCTCCTCCCACCCCCACCTTTAGATCCTCCTCCACTGAACTTACTCTCTGTGCCAGTCGTAGATCTGGTGGATGTTACCAAAGACGATTTTGTCTTTTCCTTTCATGTCATCGGGGACGCCCTTCTCCTCGATCCTCTTCATGAAGCCCTGCGGGGTCACAAGAGGTCAACTTGGTTTCTTCTGTTCACTTCTCTTCAGTCAGTGATAAAAGTTTAAAATAAAAACACTAAATATTTTACAACAGCAAAGACCCGTTACTGTTGTGCAGAGGGTTAAGAAGCACACACACACAGTTTTTCCTCCTTTTTCATATCTTTCAGAGGTTTGGCATTTATTTCCAACTGTTTCTAATTGATGCTGAGGTTGGGTTGTTTTATTAGATCACATTGCCTGTACAGAATGAATAGATGCAACTGGGGATGTCAAATGTGTGTGTTCCCTCAGCAGGGGGAGTCTTACCTCCACCACGATGCCCAGGTCTTTGACGTAGTCCTTTTCTGTCTGAATCAGCTCGTTCAGAACAAACCTGAGCAGAAGAAACAGAACTGTTACATCAGCTGTCAGCTTCTTGCTTCCACATTAGCAAAGCAGCGACACTCAGGACATGATGGTCCAAATGTAAACTGATGGTTGTGGTGGCAAAAGCAGTAACAGTGGCTATAATGGTGTCTTACATTCGTCCTCTCATAGCTTTGGCTCTCTGCTCCAGTTCAGGGTTTCGTGGTTGGACAGGAGTGGTCTGCTCGGGTGGAGATAAAGAGGAGAAGCCTGGGTACGCTCCTGGTTCCAGAGTCTGAGGAGAGGAGAGGAGAGGGTCGATGTTTGGAGGTAGATCACATTACACACATGTTGTCTTGGAAGGCTGATGCCTTTTCGTCAAATCTCTTTCATTTGCTAGAATCATAAATTTATCTAAGAGTGTTTTTTAATGTAAACAACACTGTACATCCTCTTTCCCGGGTCTTTGATGAGCAAAACCTCCAGGTCAAGAAAATTCAACATGAATCAAACTAATGAGGTTATTTCATGACAGCAGGGGGCAGCAGGAGCTTCTTCTACTAAATGTACAAAGAGCAAATATCATATGACTGTAACTGTCTGCAGCTTTAATCTGTTAGATCTCACAGCATTATTTCATAAACAAAAACACACTGTGCTAGCAAATAAGATGCAACAAAACTGCTGGTTTCTTTTTTTAAGTTAAATTATCATTGAGCACAATGAATCTTCACCATTCATAGTTTTAAAATAACACCATCAATCTACCTACATAAACACTCAACAACTGAACAATACGTTTATAACACAAACAGACACAAATACAGAACATAAGAACAGCACACTGTACATGCAGGACTGCTGACATCACACATATTCACTACTGGACCGAGCAGATGAACATGCAGCGTTAGCCTCAGCTTCTTGAACGGCTTTATGTTAAACTGCAAGTGTTTATGACCCACACATGCACACAGTCATATAAACTCACCATCTTGGTTTTAACCAGTTTTTCTATGGCGCTAACCAGCTCGGCAGCGCTGGGCACCTCAGAGGACGACTGCAGAGACGTTAGCAAGGATGAAGGCTGAGAGAGGAAGAGGAGAGGAGGAGGAGGAGGACCAAAAGCAAGACCATGTTAGAAAGATTGGCAGCACAGGAGGGAAGGCAGGAGGAGGGAAAAAAAAGAGAGAAAATAGATAGCGAAGACCTACAACAAACAACCCGCAGTAAAAGAGTGGAAAGTTGTTTGCCAGGGAAAGGCAGCAGCAGATTAGAGGGAGCTATGTTTGGACACTCTGCAGGATTTAGATCTGAAAAAGTAAAACCCAAACTAATACACAGACTGACATGTTTTAAAAACTGCTGAAAATTGTTAAAGAAAAAAAGGGAAAATCTGGAACCGACCGAAGAAAAGAAAACTTGCAGAGGTTTGGCAGATGTTAGTGAACACAAACAGGGTTTTAGAAAAATCAGTCCACATCTCTCCTCAAGGACAAAATTTAGTTTCCAAAGACAAACACCACCACCACGAGGTGAAATTCTCATCTCACCTTGTCTTCCTGAGCTGAAGGGTCCTTGATGATCTCCATGGGTGGAGGCAGAGGGGTGTGTGCCTCCTCGTCCTGCTCCTCCTCCCCGCCGCTCTGCATCCCTGAGGGCGTCTTAGAGAGGAGGTTACCATCCTTACCGAGGACTCTCTGAAGGAGACAGAGACACAATTCACAGTCAGTTAGATAAGAAAAATCACTTTTCCCAGCTTGGTTTTAAACGGTCAGAATGCAACATCATTTATCGATCATACTGTCTTATGAAATATCTCTCTGATCAAACCCTTCGAGTTTATCTCACAAGCTCGGAGACAATAAACTTGGAAGGCTGAGGAACTCCTCCATCACCATAAAGCTGCATTTCACTCAGTTATATTCACGTTTGTTCCACCTAACACATATTAAAGTGGCAACTCTTCCATACAAACTGAACTGTAATGGGACGCTGCTATTAAATAGTCAAATCAGTTCCCTAATATTACACAATATCTTCCTGTTGATCTTTAAACTTCTGTTCCTGGTTTCAGTCTAGGTAACAATTCCTCCTTCATGGTCAGAAAAAAAACCCAGACAGCATTGTTAGTAAGCAGTGAGAAACTAAGGAGTGTGATCACATCCAGTTAATGTGTCTGGGTGTGTGTGTAGGTGTGTATGGGTGTGTAGAAAGAGAAAGAAACTTCTTATGCACCGAAAGGGGAACTTAAGCTATTTACTGTCCATTATGTAAAGATAATGGTATTAATAAATCTCCATGACATGCTGACCCCAGGTCAGGAGGAGGAGATGAAATACCTCTGAACTAAAGGCTCTGTAGTTTCTTTGTGCTGACAAACTAATGACTGTAAAACTGGATCTGTTGACACAAACTTTGTAGTAAGATCTAAGAAGCGGTTTAGCACGTATTCTATCAAACCCAGTCAATGTTCAACAACAACACAAGTGGGAAAACAATATTTGTAACCAGCTCTTTTAAATGAAAGAAATTTTGTATGCTGAGGATTCAGAGAGAATCGGAGAGCTTCAAACTCCTTTACAGGGTTTATTTTTGCTTTTTATGGATCTATTTTGTAATATTCTTCTATGAGTATGATAGCAATGTGTCCTGCCAAAATTATTTTCCTGCAAGAAACAATCAGAGCTAAAAACAGCCTCAACTCGTGTGCATAAAACCAAGAAAAAACACTGAGATTGTGTCTTAAGAGGTGACTAACTTCAAGCCATGATGTATCCTCAGTTTTTTTTTTTTTTTTGAAATACCAAACATGGAAAACCATAAGACAACAGCTGATACATTTCAAACTCACTGCTTACCTCATCGATGATGTCATCCTGCAGGGCGAGGTCAGGCTGTCCAAGGTCGATACTCTTTCTGCTCTCCTCTCTTCCTGTTCCTGTCAATCAATCAGTCAATCAGTTTGTTAATGAAAGATTCAGAGTCGATATTTTAACAGGATTCAATTTAGGCAGTGCTGCAATGAAGGAGTGTTCGTTGATTAAGTCATTTATCCTGCACAGCCGACACCCTGATAAGTAATCTATAACAGTGAGCATTTATTTACAATTATTTTGTTGTAAACAGAAACTTACATATTAAAACCAACTTTGTTTGTGGATTAAAGAAAGCTCTGATAATCAAAATTCATACTTCATGCTAACAACAGACTTATTTCACTGTATATTAAACTGAACTGAAATCAATAGCTAAAATGAGGAAAAAAAATGTGCAATGTGGAAGTTGGCAGTAACGTCCAATCAGAGCTGCGTTTTAGCCCAGAAAAGTTTCATTATTCTGCTGTTTTCTGCATTTATGTGGTTTTCTACTGCAGCCAAAAGCAAAGCAATTTTGTTTGCTATTTCCGCCTCTCTTACCAGTCTTCTTCTGTTTGTTACTGGGGAGTTTCTTGACCGAGCTGCCATGGCTGAGACGGCGGACTGGACTCGTCAGCCATTTTCTCAGAGTATTTCCGGAGCGTTTGGGACCAGGAGAGCTGGACTGCAGGGAGCTGAGGGACGGCTGTGGCTGAAGGTTTGCCACTGACTCTGTCTTTCCATCTGAGCCACTAACAGGATAGTTTTCTGGAAGAAAAGCAGGCAAAGTTCACATTTTAGTGAGATTCAATCAGTCTTTGGCAGTTGTTTTGCATTTCGCTTCCAAAATGGTCCTGATTTTTTCAAGGTTAAGTGTTTGAATACAAGACAAAGATGTTAAGAGTTTTCTGCAGGTAAAAAAGAAGAGCTCAGTCATTTCTTCAGTCTAACACCTTTACAATTTTGCCGCCCTGCCTTCGTCTTCGTCGCGGCTCAAAAGAGGCTGGTCTCTGTGTACTTTGTGTTTGACATTTACAATTAGGTTCAATTTGCCAATAACACTCAGTTGACCCTCTCTGACATCGTCGATCATTAATCATATTACTGCAAACGATCAAGTTTTCACTCTGTCAGTTTTCATCAATAAATCAGAGAAGCAAAAAGAGCTTCTCCATGTTGTGTGTGTGTGTGTTTGTATGTGTGTGTGTGTCTGGGCCCTGACAAACCACAATAACCTTCAATGGTGGGAAGAGTTGTTGGCAGTCTTATTTCAGCAACATGTCCAGATTCATTCTCATCATTTTTTAAATATTCAAAAAATGTAGACCTTTATGAAAACATTTAATTGAAATCATGACTGTCAGATGTACATTAAATGACTTAAATTTGGTTTTTTAAGTAGTTATTATTTAAATTAAGCATCAGAGTTGCAAAACCTAAACTTACAAAATCTTAAATTGAGGTTCGATACAACTTAAAAGCCTCTTGTTACCACATATATCTAATAAAAGCATTCAGAATCAGCCAACATGTAAGTTAAGGTAATTAAAAATTACATTTTGAGTTTTTATGTCGAATGAACTCATTTATAAGCAGCAGATTTCTGATATCAGACACATGTGCTTTAGTTATAAATTTTCAAACACTATCACGTTTTGGTTCTTCCTCAGATCCAGATGATTATTTCTATTAATGAGAAACAAAGTCTGTTTAGCAGCTGTTCTATTAACCGTAAAAGAGTTTGATATAAAGTTTGACATGACAATAAAAAACAGACTTTTATTTGACTGATGGGGAGAAAAAATGAAACATGCTGACTGAAATAATTGAGATATCAGTGCAGAGTTTAAATCATGGACCAGACAAACATGCTGTAAATTTACAAAGCCTGTGTGAGTGTGAGAGTGTGTGTGTGAGTGTGTGTGTTAGTCATGTGTCAGGAGTGTGGTAGATCAGCTGCGCTCACACACAGCTGTGAGCTATGGGCTGTGGCTGCTCTGGGGCTGGTTGCAAGTGTGTGTTTCACACAGGAAATGAAAATGGCATCTCCCGAAGTGTTGCGCTGTTCTCATCATGAATGGGCAGCTTCTTTATTTGTTTACCTTATTTTATCTCATAATTTTTATGCTCTCTCTTCCTTCCTCTTCCTCCTCCTCATCTATTCATTTTACAGTCATGTCATCCAAATGTACACAAAAGTCTGCTGCTGTGCTGAGACAAGTCAACGAGATATGGAGGCGTCACGGCTTTCTTTTATTATTTAATTTAGATTAGATAAACACACACCTTTGTTGGTCTTTTCCTCAGTAATTGACTGCAAGAATTCCTTTGTGCTTGTCAGATTACTTGAACTCACTTTAAGCTTGAAGTTTGATAATGTTGAGTGTTACACCTTCAAAGTCAAACAAGGAAAAACCAAACGAAGCTGACCAATACTGCAGTCAATGTAGAAGTTAATTCATTTTTTAATTAAATATTGTTTATACTAACTACAGAAGTTAAACTAAGTGAATGCCTAACTCTAAACCACGACCTTTAAAACATTATTGGACATGAACTGAGTGTGTTTGTGTGAAGATACAGAGGCTGCAGGCCACCAGCTCTGCTCGCTCAGTCAGCACCAGTTCACTGACAGTAACTGGCCAAAAAACTGTCTCAGTTAATCAGGATTTCTCATGAAACACCACCGCGTTCCTCCCTCTCACTCTCTCCCTGTCGTCACTCGGTCCACATGTTTCAGTGGTTTCTCCCTGAAGTGCTTTTGAGGAAATTCAGTCATGGGTTCTCAAAAAGGGGGAAAACGTGTCACGGGTCACCTGTTTCACCTGTGTGAGCGCTTTCAGCAGAACCATAGTAAGTCACTGAGGGGCCGTGACGGCTGGCTGACTACAGAAACTCATCAAGGACTCGAGCACACTCACACACAGCTGCCTGATAAGCCTCCACTGCTTTATCCTCCTTCAGAGAAAATGATGGTGCAGAAAAACAGTGTGCTGCCGTCAGCTCCTGGGAGCTGAACAGTCACCACTACATTCAGGAACAAAGGTTAAAGGACCACAACATACACTGAGCCTAAGGGTCATTCTCGAACTTGAAAACAGCAAAATGACCAAAAAACATTGTAAACTGTAAAATTTATGTGATTTTTACTAAATGGATTACAAGTAATATTCCGCTATGTTTTCTTATCAGTTGTTCTCAAGAAAATTAGATAGTTTGGTCACATTGTATCTGTTTTTTTCAAAAATAACATCCCACAGTCACACTCATGACCAGGAGGAGGAGGAACTATTAGCAAGAAGTTGGGAACTTTTTCACACTTATTATAAAGAAGATAAAAATACAGTTGTGTCTGTTTTTGAGATCAAAAGTCTTGAAATTTCTTTGGATGCAACACAAGTTATTTGTGATAAAGTCACGCAATGTAAGAAAAAAAATAAAAAAAATCTAGGAAAAGGAAGTGTGGGGATTTGATTAAAAGTAGCAGATTTTTGAAACAATAGCCCAATGCACCTTCTGACCACCGAGCCAGACTGGTCAATCCACCCCAGGAGGAGGGGGAAGAGAGTCGGGGTAAGAGCCATCAGCCCAGCTTGGACTAAAGACTCCTGAACAGCAACGAGTCAAATGAAAATGAAAGAGGACGAAATGCGACGGCTGCCTGTCAAACAGCAGAAAACCAGAAACTGTGGGGTCAAAGACCTGTCTCACCCACAACATGCCAGATTAGGTTGAGGCACTCGACGAGTGGACTGAGTTACAGGTCGACAGAGCAGGACTTTGGCAGCAAGATTGGAGGTGACTCTTTGTTTTACATCAGTGCTTCTGGTTGCTCAAAAAAATTCAAGTTTTCCAGTTTTTCTCAGATGTTGAACTCTAAGTTTGAAGATGCCAACCCCATAAATATCACTGTGTGTTTTTTTATGGTAAATATTGCTCTTTAATCATGTTACACTGTATTATATGGAGGACTACAAAGTGTAATTTTATAATGCAATAAAAATGAACTTCGCCCCAGACGTTCAGGTTTGTTTTATCTCTTTCTGTATCTGTGTCTGGGATCGGCACACTCAAACCAACTTGACAGTTTTCTGACAGTTTTACAGCTTGAGTTTCTTCTTACAAAAAACACTTTTAAACCTAAAAATTACAGATATTTTCTCCTGAGTGGTTTTTGGAAGGCAAGAAAACAACTCTATATCAGAGTGAAGATAGGGCTGAAATAAGGAAAAAAGTTCCTTATTCGTGTGCTAGTGATTTACAATCAGTCATCATTAACTGTGGTTCAACGTTCATTCAAGACGTGATAGTTGGAGAGTGAGTTTTCCAGCTATGGAACTCTGGGTAACTCTGAATATTGTGTGTACCACAAAGTACAGCAGTGTCACACTGACGGCCAAAGTCAGGTGAGAGCAAACAAGGAAGCTTTTATTCTGCAGCCGACAGAAAGACAGTCCGTCTACTGTTAAAATCCCTATCACTCACTATCTTTAATCACACACACACACACACACAC
>JAQNCA010000005.1:1979333-2003452 GCA_029783725.1 Acanthurus tractus | reverse complement strand
TTCCCTCCATCCACATTCATCCTCCTGACAATAAAGCTTATTTTGCCACCCTATTGGTTGTGTCTGTGTTCTGTGTTTGGGTCCTCCTAGAATAAATTGCAACACATTTAGTGTAAGCTTGTGCTAAGATTTTATAATCTATATTTTAAAGTGAATTCTTTCAATTTAAAGAATTCCCATTTTTGAATTGGATTCATTTCTCTTCCATTAAATATATCTCTAGCGGGTAAATCTACACCTTCTTTAAATTTTTTATCATCTAATATATTCTTGTTTAATTTCCAATAATCTCTGATGTTGGATTTTTTTTTAGACTCCCTCAATCTTAGACATATTAATTTATGATCAGACAATGGAGCATTACAATGAGAGATATCTGAAATAGGCTATAAACTCTGTGATGACATAAGGCAAAGGTCAATTCTTGACTGTACCATGTGCACCTTGTGTAGTCTATGATACTGGGGTTGATAAATCTCCACACATCTGTTAGTAGAAATTGGTCACTGATAAATGAGGTAGGTCTAAAGCTCAGTAATAATGCAGATCTTGGAGGATGTCAGTCCCTGTAATGGTCTGAAGCATCATTAAAATCTCCACCTAAGACAATAGTGGAATCTTTATATTTTTCTTAGACATTCAGCTTTAGAGAAAGTTCAGACAACATGTCCTTTGCATGAGCTGCTCTGTTTGGTCCATGAACATTACAAATTTTTAGTGGATATCCATTGTCACCTAGCAGCCACCCATCCAGAGGGGTGTGCCCCTGAATGACTGCAGGGATGACAGAATTCGCAAGGATGAATGAGTCATGAGCAGACCCAGGAAAATGAGCATACACATGTGTCACCAGGTAATTTGAGTCACAGATCACCTGGATATTAATGGAGTGTATCCCTTACGGTTCACATAAGTGATGGCTTGGGTATTTGGTGGTTTGCCAGGCTTCGCCGCCCTGCGCCGCCTTGCGTTGCCGTGAAAATAGAGCCCACAATGTTAATTGCACAGATTGAACATAAACATATATGTGTTAAGTTAAAAAAAACTTTAAAATATATTTCAGTAATACCTGAGGGGCAGCATACCTTTTACAGCTTGCAGTTTCTATCTTGTGATGCTCAGTAAGTGACAAAAAATCAGTTTTTTCATTTTATTTTATTTATAAACAAGGTGACAAGATACATATAATGGATTAACTGGAGCATGACAGAAAATTACTCTTTTTTATTGAATATGATCTTTAGTTTGCTAATAACAGCTTTTCTCTGGTCAAAAAGAAAAAAAAAGTGATTTTCTTAAAATAACCTTTATTTTTAATTTCTTACAGATATCAAATGTTTTGTTAAACCCTCTCTTCTGTTGTAGACATTATGTCTATATCATGTCTACAACAGGACAAATCAAAATACATCAAAGTAAATAAAAAAGCAAAAATAACTAGCCACCTCTACACCTACTAATCATCTAACCATACAATACTTTTCTCTTTGCGAACAAGGCTGCTTAACATATTTTTTTTTGTGTTATATTTTGTGTAAGTAATTGCATTTTATAGGTATGTTAATTCTCTGAAGCTAATATTTGCCTTACATGAAAGCAAGACTGTCAAAAAGTTAGAAATATAGTGATAATACATTATCAAAACATACATATGAATATAATATTACATTTTGAGTCATACTCCACAAGAGATCCCCCTAAATCTTACGTTCTAGACTCTGAAAAATCAAACACTTTGAACAATTTCATTCCAAGTTATTTCTGGTTTACCTTTGAGGAACAACACAACTACCTATAAGAGCAGGGTGGTATTCCATCTGTGTAGATTCTTATTCATCCAGGTCATGATTATCTTGAAGAGTCAACAAACAAGTTAACTGGACTATGTTGATTTTTTGGGAAGACGTTTCACTTCTCATCCAAGAAGCTTCTTCTGTTCCAAAGGACTGGTTGAAGGAAGCAGATATCTATCTTGCAGGAGACCCAGAGGAAACCATGGTTTCCTTTGATGTCACATCACTCTTCACCAGCATCCCGACCACAGAGGCAGTCCAGGCAGTAAGAAAACGACTCTTACAGGGCAGTACACTGGAGGTCAGAACAAAACTAACCACTGACCACATCTGTTCCCAACTGGATCTCTGCCTGAGCAGCACCTATTTCCAGTTCAGAGACTGCCACTACAGACAGAAACATGGATGTGCCATAGGCTCCCCTGTGTCTCCCATAGTGGCTAACCTGTACATGGAAGAGGTGGAGAGAAAGGCCCTAGCCTCATTCCCTGGAGCAACACCAAGCCACTGGTTTAGATATGTGGATGACATGTGGGTTAAAATCCGGACACATGAAGTAGAGGCCTTCAAAGACCACATCAACACAGTGGACAGCAACATCAAGTTCACTCGTGAGGATGTCAAGGACAATGTCCTGGCCTTTTTAGATTGTGCAGTACATTTGGAGGCAGACGAGTGTCTCAATGTTGAAGTGTACGGGAAACCCACACATACGGATCAATATCTACTTTTTGATTCCCACCATCCCCTGCAGTACAAGCTGGGTGTCATCAGAACCCTGAACCACCGGGCTGAGAGTGTTCCTACAAGGAAAGAAGGAAAGGAAAAGGAACAAAAACACATCAGAGAAGCCCTTACAAACTGTGGATATCCTAAATGGACCTTTTAAAAGAACAGAAAAAGAAAGATTACAGAGCATGAAAAGGAAGACAGACAGAAAAACATCGTGATCCCTTATGTTACAGGTGTTTCAGAAAAACTGAGGAGAATTTTTGGCAAACACCACATTCCTGTTCATTTCAAGCCTGGAAACACTCTTAGGCAGAAACTCGTCCATCCTGAGGACAAAACACCAAGACACAAACAGAGCAATGTGGTGTATGCAGTCCAGTGCAGTCAGGAATGCTCAGACCTGTACATTGGGGAAACTAAACAACCGCTTCACAAGCATATGGCTCAACACAGGAGAGCCACCTCCTCAGGTCTGGACTCGGCAGTCCACCTCCACTTAAAGGACACGGGACACTCCTTTGAGGACAGCAATGTACAGATTTTGGCGGGAGAGGAAAGATGGTTTGAAAGAGGAGTTAAAGAAGCCATCTTCATCAGACTGGAGAAACCTTCTCTCAACAGAGGTGGTGGACTCAGACACAATCTCTCAGCCACTTACAACACAGTGCTGAGCTCTCTCCCCAGAAAGTTCCCCAAACATTCACACCTGGAATCATGTGACCACAACACCTCACATGACTGGAAAGTTAACAACCCACTCAGGTTAACGACTCTCGGGGGCGTAACCACCCTGTGATGGGTTTCTTTTCTAACCCCTCCCCTTCTATTGTTGTTGTCTTTCTTTCCTGTAAGATAAATACCTGCTTCCTTCAACCAGTCCTTTGAAATTGAAGAGGCTTCTTGGATGAGAAATGAGACGTCTTCCCAAAACTCAACATAGCGCAGTCGCCTTGCTTTCTTGACTCTTCAAGGTTTGCTTATCTCACTGAAAATGTACATATATTAAATCAGGTCAAAGCCCAACATTTCAAGGAACTACTGGCTGAAGAGGCCCCCTCTGTTTGTGTGTGAGTGTGTGTGTACTTTAATAATCACTGCAGTAGCAGGTGAGACAACACACACATGCAGTCAGCCTAGATAAAGTGCTTTCCTGCAGTGTCCCATTTTAAACACAGTTACTCACATCAGGTCAGTGGATGTTGCTCCGTAATAAATACAGGAAATAGTAATCAACTACTGCAGCTGTGACCACACGTTTAATATTACTGGGGTCTTTATTTGACAACTTCAACCACATTTCAACGGATAAACTTGCTTAATATAAAGGGAAGCAAACATGCAAGAACCAAGACAACCTAAAGTTCAGTAAAACTCTTATTCACAGCTATAGAAAATGATGACTTTAATGAAAGTCGAGATAAAAGAGTTACAGCTCATCATGTCCTCTGTTTATAGTGAATTTTTACGGCTGTGCAACTTATTTTAAGTTCTGTTAACTTTGAAGGTTCAATGTCTTTACAGTCTTTCATAGAGGACAAGGAGACCTACTTTACAGAGCAGTCACAAGACCAAAGAAACCCCCCCCCCCCACCCGCCCTTGCACACACAAACATACACACTCACACACACTCACACACACAGGAGAGAGGGCAAACAGAGGGAAGAGGCTGAAGCCAACAAGGAATCAGCATCAGTTTATATTCAACCAAGTAATTAGCAATGACTCCTGAAGGTTAATTAACAGTTTAACTCTTTAATTAACTGATAGAGGACAGTTAATTAATTACCCATCAGCCTCAAGTCTCTTTACTGTTGAGAGAATAACTTAATACCAGTTCAATATCTTACATCATCAAACTATTACGAGTTTAAACATCAACAAATGTGAGGCATTCAAAAATAACGAAGAGTTTTTTCTTATTATTTTCTGGCACAGATGACAGTTAGATCTTTTGTTGGACAGATTTATAAAACGGGTCTTCGTGTGACATGTTTGCTCACTGTGATACGGCTACGCAGGGGACAAACAGTGCAGAGCAAAACACTGAATTAGTAAACAAATGCTGAAGTTATGATGTCAGACATATGAATTATAACTGCAGCTATAAGACTGCCATGTTTCTGTGTGAGCAGCAAGGACGGTTTGGCCTCAAGGGAGCCTCACATAAATAAATAACACAACTGAAGGCCTTCATTTGTTTAAAGTAAGTTGATCTTGACCTTCAAGATGTTAATACTGTTTTTTAACACCACTTCTGAAGCAGATTGTTGTGATAGTGCCCACTTGAAAACGTCAGATTTACAGATTGTTTTGTTTTCTGTTTGGGAAATCTAAGTGCTCCGCTGGTTCAAACCCTTTTTCTCTTTTACGCGCTGCCATTGTTATCTTTATTTGCAGGAGAACAAGGCATGTGGTCAACATTACTGGGAATGCGCGAGTCATAGCCAACTGTTGTTCATTAATCAGATGTTATATTCAGATTAAAAAGGTATGTTATATAACCTTTTTTGACCTGTTACATCACAACTCCTCAAACAGCATGGCTAAAAAATGTAGTTAAATACACTTAAAGCCATTTGATTCAGTCTTAATTGATGGGCATCAACATAAAGCACATTGATTTTAGGTCTCCAGTGGTCTGATTGTTACAAATCCTGGTTTTCAAGCCCATGTTCCTCCCCTGGTATGAGAACAGCATCTTTCAGTGACAGTTCATCCCACTGCTATACACTGCTGACCTTCAACTCTACAGTTTAAACTAGTCATCAACAATGTTCATTCAGTACACGGTAGTAATATGACCTCTACATGAGAATTAGACTGCAACTGGTGCTTAATGTCACATACAGAACCTTTAAAATAACAGGGAGACAACTGGATTAAGTTTCAAAGAGTTTTAACTTAAGCCTTTTAGGTTGGTAACCAAGAAATACTGCTACTTAAGTGTCAGTAATGATTTTAGCCAGATAAGTAAGACATAACAACTCTGAATCCAACAACACCGCTTCCTTAATATTATATCTATAAATATCCCGTGCATGTGTGCGTGCATTAGTGTTTATTTCCAACTGTAGCGGCTGCAGTTGTCTGATTTGCATCTTTCTACTGAAACACAAAACATCCTTTTCATGGGTGGAAGCAGAAAACACACCATGGCTGCAACAGGCAAATCAGCTGATGTCACACTGTGCACATGAGTTTGTGTGTGTGTGAGAGAGAGAGAGAGAGAGAGAGATAAAACCAGAAAACTACAGCAATGGGAATCTCCCATTTTCCCATATCTTCCTCCTGATGTTTATGACCTTCAGCAAGACTTAAACCATAAACAGGTTTGGACGAAGACAAGTTAGATTAGGAATGCAAACTGTATGTAGGTGGGAGGAAGTTTATGGTTGGTGCGTTCAAAGTTTGGTATTTAGAGAATCCTGATAATGAAGGATGATGTGTGTGTTTGTGTGTGTGTGTGTGTTCAGCAGCCAGACACCACCCTTATGGAGCACCAGTGACAGTCAAGGTCCAATGTAACTTGAAACAAGTGCAGGTGAGGCGTCGCTTGAGCAGCTAATCATCGCCCTCTATTGGACAAAACATGAACAGTCCAATCTCTTTATGTGTGTATATGTGCATGTTGCTTCCCCAGCAACTCTCTACTATGTTACATCATTTCTTCTATTTCTCCGTATAGTGGTAACCATGGTAACTGTGAGGAAACGGACACTGTCTTTGTGAAATTTATTGACTTGCTACGACTAGAAGGCGTTTTAAGTCCAAGCAGTTCTGATTAAAATCTAAGAAACCTGGAGTTGAGTCAACATCAGAAACACCCAGACTCAAACTGTACTGAGGCTCTCAGCGGTAAAGCTGATATTTAGAGGAATCCAGGTTATTTGACGCACTACAGAGCCACAACATTTCATTTTCCAACAATTTACACAACTTTATCTAAAATCCTGGCCAGATTTCCCATTTCTGCAGAAGAGGAAAGAACCTTTCATATGCTCGGACAGACTAATTTCATGATCTCATCCTACATACAGTGAGGAGGGTTTCATATTTATTGTTTTATCCTCATTTAACCAATAAATAATTGTCTAAACTAAGCATTTTGAGTCAAAATAGAAAGGGTACAAATGGAGAATCATATGAGGTACTTTTTTTAAAATGGAATAATGTAGAAAACTTAAAGAACTCTACTTTTTAGACTTTAAGGTTTGTTTTTCCTACCTTTGCCGGAGTTGAAGAAGCAGTCCATCTCCACGCTGGAACGTGAGTGGGACACACAGAGTGCCGAGCTGGGAACCAGTCCCTCCTGTGGTGGGCTTCGGTCGGTGGTTCGGACCAGGCACCAACCTGGTCTCTCACTCGGCCGCTCCAACAGCTCCACCGTCTGGCCTGGAGGGCAGAGCACACAACTTATATTACAGCGTGGTATCTTAAAAAAATTAGCTAGTTTTAGGAGATACATTACAAGTAAAATTGAAATGGACTGTAGTTTTTAAAGGATAAATTAAAAATATATAAGTTCCTGTACTTATGTGTCAGTTTTCTTAAGTAAAAGAGTAATCCAAACTTTCCTGAATCACTTTATTTAGATTTCGCACTTTTAAATTAAATTTAAACTACCACTTATCTTTGAATTCCCAACAAAAGCCAAACTATGAATAAGCAAAGTCCACATGTGACTAAAATGTTTGAATAGGAAAGAAGTTTCTCTCACCGGTGCTGACGGACATCTCTGTGCTGCATCCTGCTGTGAAGTCCTGCAGGACGACTGTCAATTCACAACCACCAGAGAGCTGCAGGCAGAAAGACACATGACACATTTAGGTTTCTGCAGAATTTCCAAAATACCAGATTAACAATGAGAACTGCTTTTTTTTAAAAAACCCTCTGAAACTACATCCTGTTTGCGTGTACAAGAAGAGATACTTCAAATATAGAACCTTGTCATCACTTCATAGTCACATTTTCTGCTCATCCTCAGTCTAAAACAATCTGTTGCTCAGTTGATAGCAGAGGGAGAGAAACTTAATTCAGTCCTGTCAGGACCGACATCGGTGTTGACATAATACACACTGAACACCGCCATACAAACAATGATCAAGTAGATAACTTAAGCCGCACTTGATGTACCTGTGAACTTTAAAACGAGTGCTCAACAGGTTTTCAGAGTCTAGAGGTGACAGAGTAAATTTGACTTTTTAAGACTTTTAAAAACATGGAGAGCAAAGCTGCAGTTTCTTGTTTGCACATTTGAATTCTCTGCAGGCTGGAGGAACAGGACGAACCAGAAGCATGTGAATACCCGACTTCTCTTTGGTTCTATAACAAACACCATATCTAACACACAGGAAAAGAGCAGCACTCATCATGAATAAAGGCTGTGTGTGTACAAAATGAGTCAAGGTCAAAGGACAGGTTTGTGTTTTTACACTCTTTGTTGCCATAATCATTCACATGCCGTGTGAAACTGCATCACCTCTCGACCTGGAAATGATCGGACTCAACTTTCAAAGACAGACAGCGAGAGGGTCTTGAAGGCGATAGAAATCCACAGAAGATGTGTTTTTTAAGACAAAGCTAATCTGTAACCACTCAGGATTACACAGCCCAAACAAGACTGATCTAATTCTGAGGCTCTGTAATCCAGTGTGTTCTGCCAACACACAAAATTTATATTTTTGTCGATCTGAGCTTTACCCTTAACATTTTAAATCTTTACTTTTTCAATAGCAATAAATGCTTACAAATAAAAAAAGGCAACAAGCAAAGTTAAAACCTCCTCAAGATATTATGTATCAGAGTAACATTAATTATTTATCTAAAAAATCTTTTAGGTACATAGACATTTAGTAGGTTGAATATTGTATCTACGTCTGCACCATGATCATGACTTCCTGCATTATGTAACTCGGAGGAGTGTGTACAAACAGATGTCAAACCATGCGGAACGTCAGACTGGCTTTTAGTTGTTGACGAGAGCTTTGCCAAGTTTTACTTATTTTGTGTCTTGTGTTTTTTAACCTTCCTTGATATTTGGCTGTTTAAGCAAAGCAAAGTTGACTCGCTTTTTTTTTTATCATTAGCCAAGTCAACTAAGTAGCACATAAATTACAACTGACACACTGTTGCAGTAACCTGGAATTTGTACTAACAACGGAGGTCACAAACTGAGGGGGGCGCCAAATCGCACAAAACACAGATGTCTACATAATATTACTTTAACAATTTTAAACAATATAAAACAGAACTTATTAGCTTCTTTAGGGCTGTGTGGTTTGATCAGATTTGATCGGGTTCATAGTTAAAGATCCACAGCAGGAGATAAGGGCCAAAATGAAAATGGTCAGTGTAAGTCTTGAAGTGTTTATGGTGCAACGCTGTAAGCTGGACTATAATCATGGCATAATAAACCTGTTACATAAAGTGCACATCAGCATTTTCCCACCCACACACATATACGTGCACACAAACTTGGTTGTGAAATGGTTAATGCCACACTGCTGAGGTGTGTTGACCTTCAGTCCCGTTTAACAGAAGCACCTTATGAGTTTAAGTCATGACAGATTGATACACTTATACAGTTGAACAGCACAGACACATACATGGGACAAAATGAGCCCAAGATGTTTTTCTAGGAAAAAAAGGGAATAAACAAACAAGTCCTGTGATAAGGCTTCTTGTACTGAGCTGACCTGAACTGCTGTGTACTCTAGAAACACTCTGCTGAATGTGCTGACTGTGGAGTGTAATCACTAGTTAAGCCAGACATATCATCACATAACCTAAATCTGTTTCTGCTGATATCATACAGCAGGAACTCCTCTGAGCTCTCACACATGTGAAGATTCATCTTGAACTCTTAAAATCAGCTGAACAGCAGATGCAGATTATGACAAACATTATTATTATTAGCAGATGTTAAAATTGACAACTCAAATAACAAAAACAAAATTAAAAAAACAAACATATCAAATAAATTAAGTATGAGCTGTCAGACTTGTTGTTGCAGTATTAAAGTAGTAAATGTATACTAATAATTTTATGTATTGTAGCAAAAAAAGGGGTTTTACATAAAAAACTATTCCTCTTCATCTTCTTCCTCTTGCTGTGTCTGTCCTTGAAAATGTCAGGGACTGTATCTGTGTGTGTGTGTATGGGTGTGCGTGCGTTTGTGTGTTTTAACGTGTGTGTGTGTATGTGTGTAATCAGGCACTCTTCACTGGGCTAAAGATCTCTTAGCAACAAAGACCCCTGTTTCTATAAAGGTGCAGGTGAGTTTATACCTGACAGATGGCCATACACACACACACAAGCGCACACACAAACTCACACAGACACACGCACACACAAACCCATACAGACACACTGCTTCATGCAGGCTTTTTCACTTATTCTGGCTGATTACACTTCTGCTCAGGTTAAAGGTGGAGCTTTGCTTGGAGTTCTGACATCATCAAGCTCAATATAGTCATAAGACTTTCAATCAGTCCACTTAGTTGCACCACTGCGCCACTTTTTACTTCAGGGCATGTGAAGGAAAACAAGCGTAAATTGAGTTCAGGCAGCTTTTGAGTGCAGGTCTCCAGTTTTAACCTGTTCATACTGGATCACCTTCGATCCACTGAAGTTATTGACTAAGCACACCCAATTAGGATTTGAGTGTTTCAACTTTTACCTTTTCTGGAAATGCTTGACATTTTTCCATTTGCTCAATTATCCGACCACAAATTCACTAGTGCATACTTTTTTTTAAACGTTTTTTTTGTCCTAACAGTTTTCTGCTAAGAGCTTTTCCATTTAGATATCATAAATAGGCCCCATAAAGTAGATGTGTGTTTGAGTGTGTGACTTGTTCACTACCGCAATCGCTATTCACTGAAAACACACACTTGCACACACCAACTTGTGATGGTCATATGTTAGAGCAGAAATGGACTGCCTGAAGCAGAAAACATATGCTTCACCTCTTGCAACAGCAGAACAAATGAAACCTGCTGAGAAACTTCAGGAGATTCATTCAATAACAACTTGTCCAATAAAAGACACAGAACATTTTTCTTTTATTAATGATGGATGAATCAGTTGGGATGTAAATTGTGCACGAAGCAGCCTTCAGTTTTCACAGGACATGTCACAGAAATAAGTTGATAAATATTTAACAAATACTCTGAAATGTAGGATTGTGTTACATGTTTTTTAAAGGTCTGACAAACCTTTAGAAGTGAGTTTTGTTACAGAAACTAATTTTGTCTTTATGGAAAAAAAAAAATATGGGTTGAATATGGGGGGCAATAATTGAAGTTAGCAGTTCTGTTCCCTCTTGTATTAAACCCACAAAGTGACTTGTTGCTCTTTCTTACACTTTAGGGATTGAAATCTGATGTGGAAAGTAACTAAGTATGTACATAAGTCTGATTTTGTTCCTTACTTGAGTATTTTGATGATTCTGCTTTTAGCAATCCTAATATTTTTCACACCATTGTATTTAGTGTGCTTGGAGAGTTATGATTTACTTCTTAAATTATGATCACATAATAACAAAAAAAGAGATTACTATATATACAATATCAAAACCCTGGGCAAAAAAAGGATTACAACAAATAAAAGTTACTTGGTGCCCTGCTCACAGGAGTCAGATGTCTGTGAACTGAAAATTTTTGGCAATATCACTTAATGTTTTCCAAACCTTCCATTTAAATACAGTAATTTATTATGCTGATAATATTTTTACTTACTATGAGTACACTTCCCAGTGGTGATGTAATGTATTTTTTCATCGGTGTTTTTCTACTTTTACTTTAACGTTACAAGCATTAATCCAACCACAGATTGATGGCAGTTATAAAATAAAAAAATGTATGACTATTGGAGGCCTTTTACCAGGGCCAAGTAGTTTGCCAATCCTTGCAAATATCTCGATTTAAGGGAGAAAAATAGTCATTTAGTGAGCACAGGAATGAAAACAGCATCCTCCTGGAGTGGATCCATGGAAAAATCTCTCATGTCCCAACTCTGAATAGTGGGTAACTCCAAATACACCTCTATTTCAGGAAAACTCCTCCCTGTGTTTAGCTGTCCACAGAATGTTAACCAGTGTTCGGTATCTTAGTGTAACGTTCTCATAACACAGGAGATCTCAAATAACATCCAATGGAATAGCCCGAAGAGATGGGTTTATATTTGTTGGATCCAGAGTTTCTGACAGTCAGTGTGTCACTGTGGAACTGGCGCTTTCTCAAAAAGCCCTATCAGCACCGGATAACATAATGAAAATCCACCGTAGTCCGGTATTTCACTATCATCCATATGTTTACAGAGCCGGAACAGACACCAACAGTACATATGCAGCAAGACCGCAATGCATAAGCATGAGCGTACACATGAAGAGCACCTTATATAACTATTTTAAAATTCAGATCACATGCCAAGCTCTGGTGCTGCAGTGTCAGTCATAATGAGTTAACCAGTAAGAAAAGTATCAACAGGTGTTATTTTTCTCTCATGTGAGCAGAACAGAAACCAGTCAATCCAGTCCATTATCATACATGCTGAAAACAGAGAAGCGACACATTAGAAAAAAAAAGGAGAAAAGTTTAGCCGAGATCTTAGATGTCTAAAGCATGGTGACTGAGCCACGGTTAAACTGCATGGACAAAAAAATGCTGCAGAGGAAGCAGTGTGGTCAATAAGACCGCTCCTTCCTGCAACTACAACAGAAGAGCCAAAACAACAGCAAAACTGCAGAGAAACCGCAAAAAAAGCCACACATGTAATTTGAAAAGTGCAAAACTCACTTCTCAATCACAACTCAACACATGCACACAGCTTTAAAAGCTGATGTGCACTACTTTATCCAAAATGTGCATGGGAATGTCTTAACCAACTCCTGCCGCAAAGTCTACTCTAATTTCTTCTAAACCAACTATGGGATTGTCTGGGATGATAAGATGACAATGCTGCTCTGTGTTATCTGCATACGTAAGTAGGCAATATGTTAGCCTTAACTTGGCAAGCAAGTCTCATGTACGGCTGTGAAACTATTTTGTAACTGTTTTGCAACACACTGATTATGAATAAATGAGTATCAGTGCGTGGGTGTCTATGTGGACCTTTGAAGCTTTGGATTAACCAGCTCATGTGGTTAATCCAAAACCATACTATATCACTGTGTGGCTCATTTGGTATGGCTTTCGATGGTAGCCATAGTGGTTCCTCAAAATGCTAAGAGTACCTGCGGTTGACCCAGAACACACAGGGGGATTATGTCTCTTATTTTGCTGAGAAAAACACTGGGATTGCCAAAGAAGAGCTTAATAATGCTGCTGGGGACAGGAAAGTCTGCTCAATCTACTACAACTGCAACTGGCCCCAGAAAAGTGGCAGAAAATGAATGAACCAATCAATAATTTTAATAGCCACACAAACAGCCCTTAGTATTCTCCCCAGTTCTCCTCAAAAATCTTGGATTACTATTATTCTCTTTGTTTCTAGTAAAAATTCTAAGCTCAGCAGACTGTATTATCCATTTTGCAAATATCTGTTCACCTATTCATCCACAGCTGAATTTTTTAAAATCAATGATAATATTAATGATGTGTAAATCAAATAAACAAATAAACAAAACTAATGCAGTAACTTGACATCCATCAACAAAATTCAGGGCATTTCCAAATTATTTAAATACTACAAGTGCCTCATTATGAACTGTCAGTGTTGAACATAACAGAATAATATTAATGAGAGCAGCATCTACATAAGACTTTCTGTCAGGTTGATATATGACTGTTACAGCACAAGCTACATGTTTGTGGATGGATTGTGGTGTACTTGGTTATTAAAGTGACAGCAAATCCAAGACAACATACAGTGGAAACTTAAATGAAAAGAACTACATTGCACTCATACAGTCAAAAAGTTAAATATACCAGTGAGTCCCAGAGTCTGTTTACACTGTTTACACAGCATGTCTGCTCCAAAGGGAGTGAAATTCAGCAGTCTGGATTTACACATTTCATTTATCCAGTCTCTCTGTGGCAGCTAATGATCTGTTTCCTGTCTGTCTGTCTGTGTGTGTGTGTGTGTGTGTGTCAGCCTGGCACATAGACACCCTGTTTAACCATTAACCTCCTCCATTACTCACACACACACTTCTTGCAACCCACTTAGTGAAACTCAACAGCTCATATGATCTGAAAAAGCATCTTAAACATTAACCAAACCTCAACAGTAACCAATGACTCAACCTCGACACGGATTTTAAACCCAAGTGAAGCAATGAAACCCTTTGAAACTCAAACAGCCGTGAACCGCTTCATCTCTATTGAAGCAGCATTATCTTCACATGAAAACTGAACGGCACAAACTGTAGATAAACTTCAAAATAACTTCTCGTGAAAAACACACACACACAGAACTTGACTGCACACGAAAGCTGTCACTTCTCTCAGCAGCTCCAGTCATATGGAAAATCCAGTCACAACAGAGGAGTGTGCCTAGTGGATTAAAAATAGAGTTTGGAAGGAGTGATGTGTGTCTGTGTGTGCTCAAACACTGTATTTCAGCATGTAGTTTAACAGAATCAGCTTCTTTAATAACAATAATGGATATGTTAACTTGTACTTTATGGTAGTTAGGCAGGTACGAGTGCCTTGTTTGTTTCTGACCAAGAAGCTTTTTCCTTTAACACTCAAGCAATTAAAATCAGATTTAATGTTTGCATGGCAAACATGAGAGTGTTTGCATTTAAATGAAATCCACATTGGATTAGCATACTAACACGTTGGGACATTTATCTTTTATTTTATTTGTTCAAGCTATTTTACTACCATGACAGAAAAATTACATAACATACGTACTTGAGTTAAACACAGGAGTGCTTCTGCCATATACACAGTCGTATCCTAAAGCAGCACATTTGTCTTTACGGACATAAGTGAATGTTTAAAGTGCTAACTAGTGAGATTTTTTTGCAGCATGTGTTGTGTGTAGTCCGGTAGTTTGTACTCACTCTGCTGCTCTCTTTGAACAGTTTAAAGCTCATCCACTTTGGCATGTCGACCTCTCCTCTTCTGTCTCACTCTCTCTCTGTCGCTCTCTCCGTCTTTGACAACTCCCTCGTTTGTGTCTTTGCCACACACTCAGACACGCCCTCACACTGTCTCTCCCTCCCTCCCTCTCTCTGAACAAACAGCCATTTGATGGGAGCCGCGCTCTGGTGTGTGTGTGTGTGTGTACGCGCGTGTGTGTGTGTGTGGGTGGGTGGATGTGTGTGGGTCACTGTGTTCACATTTCTCCCACTCTGTGGAAGTAACTGTGGCAATAAAACTTCCATTATTGTGTGTGTGGGGGTGTGTGTGAGTGTGTGTGAGTGTGTGTGTGAAACAACAGTCATATGACAAGCAGATGGCTACTGTAAGGCTCCATTCTGAACCCGGCACTGAATGCATTTGATTCATGAGAACACACACGTGTAAACAATTGATCGCCAGTGCCACAGTGTTGCAGATGCATGCTGGGACACCAACAAGAAAGTCAAAGACATCCTCAAAAACACAATCACTAAAAAAAAAAGTATTGTACATGATATAAATCTAAGATGTCAAGCAGTACTTTCCAAGAAGTATTATTAATACTCCACTCAGCATGAGTTGATTCTAACATCTTGACAGCTGCACAAAATCAGAGGAGGTGGCAGAAATAAATAATAACTTTGCAGTCACATACACTAAAATATACAGAAACAAAGCCAATCAGGTTTTTAGCTCAGGAGATTTTTAGCTGATGTGGCATGTATCCTAATGCAATACTATTGTTACAGACTTCAATGTGTTAGCAATGCCAAACATACCACATGTGCAGCTTCATGGGGTGTTTTTCATGACTCACACTATGTGATATTAAAAAACTGTTAACTTGTAGATCAGAGGGAAATGACTGGCCTCAGTGCTAAATGGAAATATGGCAATAGCAAATTTTTCAATGTGTGAGTTCATCCAATATGTAAGCTACTGATTTTTAGAGGCTTCTTTGGCCGTGCAGGTAGTTTTGCTTAATTAGCAGAAGTTTGAGGTGTCAGTCTCTTAGATTTTGTCCCGCAAACCCTGAATGAAGTTGACTTGAATTCTACATATGGCTCTAAAGATGGTGAAGGTATATTCAAACATAAGTCAAGAGATGGATTAGGGTCTGAAGTGATGCTAACAGCGCTGTGAAGGTGCAACGTGCAAAGCTGTGCTTTAAGCGAAATGTTGCTGCTAGCATGCTTACATGCTAACAATGGTAATGCTAACATGTTGATGTTTGGGTTACTTTTTTAAAATCATCCCAAAGGTGACATGAACGGCAGTCTGTCAAAAAGTTGTTGGAGTTGTAGGATTAAAGCTAAGGTCAGAGGACCAATATTATCGACACTGCTAAATTCAAAAAAAGGAAGTAAGACAATGTCATCTGCATAAACTGGTCTTTTGAACAAACAGACAAACAAAAACAGTCCAGATAGACTCAAGCTTGGCTTCATAAACCGCTTTACCTTGTTTATGGCACATGGATAAAAATGTATTTTTATATTATCGCGCAAACTTCACAGAAAGATATATATTTTATTTCAACTGAAGGCAGAGACAAAAATAAGTGTTTGTCCTTTGACCTACAGGCTTGTGGGCGAGCCAAAGGGGCTGCCAACTGTTAACCACTGGAACGATGCCTTAAATAACAAAAACCGCAGACTGGACCACAGCTGACTCATCACACCACAAGACATACTCCACACAACGTCACAGAAGTGACTTTTTTGACAGGATGTTACATAGATGAACTGGTTTGAACCTCAGTATGTAAACAAAATAACACAAAGCCGAAATATCCAGAATCACATCTGGTACTGTATACAGTTATAGAGCAGTCCTAAAGTGTTTGGACTGCAGCACAACAAGAGTTTATTCCTAAATGACAAGAAAAAGTTGTGTGTTGCTGTCGTCTAAAATGACCACATGGCTATTTCAGAAATGTCTGCCATCTTTTAGGTTGAGGTCTGATTGAGGTTAAGAAAAGGTTTCCTTCATGGATAAAAGAAAAAAACATGGACTTTTGTCAAGAAAAAGTTAACAAACGCTGGTCTTTAATATCAAAGTCACAAACTATGTACGCTAAACCCCAACCATGACCTTTGGTTATTGCCACTTTTGCAAATTAGAGAGTACAGTCATTACTCACATGACCACAGGAGGTCATTTGACAGGAAAATGTTAAAATAATTTGTCTTATCTCAGCTATATCAGTGCTATTTTTGTACATTTCAGATTTGTGGATTTCACTCTAAAAACTGTGTTTTAATAAAAACCATCAGTCATTCGGATTAAACTGATGGATTTTAGATCACTGCACTGCATTGGGAGGAATAATCTGAAGGTCTATGTTAATTAGGTGCCACATTTGATCTAATAAATGTGAACAATATGAATGTAAAATACCTGTGATTTGCACAAAAATCTTCTTGTGTTATTTCTAATCAAATGCAATGAAGTGTATAGTCCAATTAATAAAGAATGTGCACAATGTGATATGGTTGAAACAATTCTGGGAAAAAAATAATGTTTACGATCATCAGTGCAAATGTCTTTGAAGCTTTGCTGAATCCATTTAACTGTATAGAGTCTGGATGAAATAAAAACTCTGAGCAGTATGCCCATCATAAAACCACGCTGGTCTACCACAAAAGCAGGACATTAATCCATCAGCATATCAGTGGGAGGCTTCAAGTGTAATGTTACTATGCAACCAGTCCGTGTATTAGGCCATAACCCAGCCTAAATCAACATAAGTGCTTTTGAGATGCAGGAAAAAGATAAACGTCTGTCATATTTTATCAATATTTTATTCTGATTACTTGACTCATTGATGGAATAATCGGCAGGATGCACAATTGCTTAAATAATCCATAAATGCCACTCTGCTGTTCAAACACAGTGTTTGTCTGCCAAGCTAGCTCAGTGATTGCCACATAATGCAAATATAAAATATGTCCACGGTGTTTGCCGAGGGGTTTGAGATAGGGATTTAGAGAGAGAACAGCAAAAGGAGACAGAGAGAAAGGCAAGAAGCAAACAGAAAAAACTTGGAAAAGATGAGAAAAAAATGTGGGGACAAAAGGATCCACTGGGCTTATAAAACTACTCCAAATAACAAACAGTGGCTTCCCACCCTGTCTACACACACACACTAACACACACACACACACTACCACATTCACACAGCAACACACACACACAGCAAAACACATACACACAGAAACTAACATCCTGGACCCAGACAGCCAGTGGAACATATGACTAGACCAATGCTGGGTTGGTATAATAGTATATTGCAGAGTGATAGAGACAAAAAGTGAGACAGAGAGACAGATGTGTGAAAATTTATGAAGTGAGAGAAAAGAGGGCCGGACTCCAAAGGGATCAAGTTATTGCTGCTGTGGGTGTGCATCTCGGAGACTTATTCAGTGAGGGATTAAAGGAGGTGGAAAAGGAGAAATTAGGCAAGAGTTATATAATAGGGGAAGAATAACTGACAATAAAACAGGGCAAGGCAGAGAGAGGTATTAAGATGTTTAGAGGAAACGGGGGAGATGAGGATTGAAAAAAAACCTTACACATATTTTACAGGAATAAAGCTGTCAGTTTCTCTGAGGCAACACTGGAGGACACATCAACTCTTCTTCTGCCGTCTAATCTCAGCCAAAAATTTATACATCCATATGCAAACATCATACAGGCAATGTTTTCTAAACAACCTGTACTATGAAAGTGAGATGTTTACTATGAATGGCACAGTTCATAACGATTTGGCAGCCTCTTAATGACAGTCTACCAAAAACAATTTTAAAACGTTATAGTATGGTACATTTTATTAAAGTGCCCTTTCAACCATTTTTTCATTACAGAAAGGAATCTTATTGAATCTAATCTTTCATTTTCACAAGAAACCTTATTGTGAAAGTGGAAAGTACTGTTTCCTGGTCCTGCTCTCTCACCTATGCAGAGACTTTTTCCTCACACATCTTTGTTTGGGTGGGACCGACTAATTGAACATGTCACAACTGGAGAAATAAAGTTTCTTCCCTTATTCAACATTCTGCTTTGATAACTAAGCCGCAGATTTAAAATCACTGTCACTGAGTCTCACCAGAGACATCTGAATTTTTAAAATAAATAAAATTACAAAATATCTCTATAAGTAGAAGCATGATGGCTAAAAATGGTCTTAGGTGTATAAAACCATGTGTCTGTTTTTCTTCTTCTGGGTCACTGTTTCATTTTTGTTTAAAACATTTCGCTTATCAAGTTTTCAGTCTCGCCACCATATCTGATTCTGTTTTAAACAGGAATCTGGTGATGTGTAAATAACAGAAGCTTCAACTCCTTCAACTCTGCCGAAACCCAGAGTACAAAGAGTGGCAGAGTGTTAAACAAACATGTCTGATCAACATGCCGACTCAAACACCTTATCTTGACTTGTCTTTATTCCAAAATACACAAGAAATATCCTTTACGATAACAAAAAAAAAAAAAAAAAAAAATCCTTGACTAGAACGGCCATGATAGTTCAACAAACTGGAGCGCCGCCTCCCTTCTTATACAAGAAAGTAGCTACATTTCCACTACTCTGCAGAACAAGAAGCAAAGCCAGACAAGCCCCCTTTGCCTGTACGGATATCCACAACAATGTTTACTACAAAAGATAAATAGATTTAGGCAAATAACAGCCAAAACATATAAGAAAGACAGGATGGCAATTTATCACAAAGATCTTTTTGTCAATTTTTCCCTCAGCATCTCTGTGGAAGGCCATATTTATAATTTGCCTTATACAACTAACAGCATTGTCCTGCATGTTGCCAAGAGCTCTCAAAGACAACGTACAGCCTAATTAAAAACAGCAATACATCAAACAGTAAAAAAAAAACACACACACACAATGTTACAAGAAACACATAAATAGCTCAGCTCACAGTCAAAGCTGAGCTCTGCAGTGTCAGCACACAAAATAAAAAACATATCAAAACAAAATGTAGGAAATATTTTTTTTTTATCTTTGATGTTTTCAGGAAAAAAAAAATAGTAGAGGAGGATTCAGAAAATAGCCAGCTCTCCAAACCCGAGAAACAATAAACTGTCCCAGAACAACAACACACCCACACTCAGAAAAAGGCTGGAAAAATTCATTATCGTGTTTTCATTGGACAAAAGGACGAGAGGAAACACAAACGTGCAACACCAAAATCACATACACATATGCAGAGTCACAGTAGAAAAAAATGTGTGTGTGCATGGTGTTCATTTTTACATATGCATGCAATGTACACAAATATATAATGTGCCAAACACAAATAAACAGAATGAAAAGAGACAATGAAAGAGTGACAGTGACAGTCATCATTAGAATAAAAGCAAAAAAGGAACAAACAAGCTGAGACACTACAACACACACACACACACTGCCAAGGCCATTGTGACTGCGTGAGTGAGAGCTGTTGTATGTGTGTGCATGCGTGTGTGCATGCATGTGTGTGCATGGTGCTGACATTTAGAGGCAGGGTAATGTGTAGGCGTGGGGTTGCACGGGGAAAAGGCCATACTGTGTAACACTACAGTGGGAGGCCATGACTGACATCTGTTTGGGGTTGTGTGTGGGTGGACGTGTGTGAGTGTGTGTGTGTGTATGTCAGTGGAAAGGGAGGCACTGTTGTAGCACTGAGGAACAATTTAAATCCAAACAACCAATAAAACAGCAGAATCACAACAACAAAAACAACCACTATGCCAAACTCAATTCAAAGTATGTAAATTATTGTTGTGCTGCTTGTTTACAAATGCACTTGCCATAAAAAAAAATTCAACTGAAGATTTTTCGTCAAAGCAATACAAGTAACTCTGTAATTCTGCATAAATCCAATAACCAGATTCATTAACATTTCACTGGTTTGATACCATTAAGTATCAAACTGCCCCTCTGAAAAAAACAGTAAAGGATCATCCTATGGTGTAAATGCTGCATCTTTGCATACTTTTTAAAATATAAACTGTATCAGAAAGACAAAAGCAATGCCACATGTTTTTTTTAAAACACAGGATTAGTGCCATGACAGAGTGCTCCTAACAACTAAACTGGTTGACAGTTTCATAAATGTGCCAACATGGCAGAACTATTGATTTAATACAAAGCATTAGCAACAGACGATCATGTGTTCTTCTGGTTTCACCACTTAATGTAGTGATTTAATCAAGGTGCAGCTAAAAAAAAAAAAAAAATTCCGAAAAGATGGCAGGATTTCTGTGTTCCTTCTCATTTTATCTTTTATATTCTGTCGAAATCAAAATTCAAAGATAGGCTTACTTGGATGTGAGATGCTGGCTGGTACGATGTATTCGCACAGATGCCAGCACACAACCGGAAGAGGTCTTTCATCGCTCACTGCTCCTCTTTTCATGTGAGGACATTGCTGGATACTTCCCAAACACACACAACGACTACACATAACCTCAAAACACTCAAAACTGTACCCAAGACATAAACTTCTGGATATGCATAATGCACACACAAACACACAGTTATGGTGTTGTGTATATCTTACAAAGTTGGGCACCTATGCATTCTATATGTATATGCACGCACACATATGGATCTACAAACAAACACAGCCTTTCTGTTTCTGGCACTCGCTCAGTCCCTGCTTCTTCCTATTGTAGCAGCATGGGAGACCCTGTAGCCCTGAGACAGCTGTGCTCTATCAGCTCGTTATTAGCCACAAAGCAAATCTCAGTGAGCTGCCTTCAGCTCTGCTTTGACACATAAAGAGCCGACAGAAGCTCTGTGGATGAGTGTTTCCTACCTTGTCGCTGTCTACGGTGTTCTGTGACGTCCTGGAGGCGATAGAGATGGTATCAGGTTGGCTGCTGCCGTCGCCCTGACTGTCTCCATCCTCACCACCCTCCCTGAACACACACACATGATCAGAATGAAAAGCTTTGTTGAAATCAACTGCATTCACACTTATTTTTAGGTTGAGAAAAGAAAACACTCAGTAACAACGTTAAGGGGACTGTTTTTAAATCTTAGAAAGTTTTCATTCTGCAGTGATGGCACTTTTTTACCGTAGTGATAAGGTTTCTGCATGCAGTGTCATTGTTTACAAGGATAATATTTCTAGTTGTGGCAACAGAAGAAGTGGAAAAAAGTCAAGTTCAAAAGCACAGGCATCTGAGGAATGATCGCTCAAATAACAGGCCTGTTACTGACTGTACATTTCACTGAATTTACAGAAGATTCATGAAGGGTCAGTTCGATGTGGAACATTCTGCACCTCAGCTGACGCAGCTGAAAATAGCAGAGGTGTATTTGTGATTGGGAAGAGAAACATACTGCGGTTTAGACAAAAAAATGTATAAGAACTGTAAAGATTAAAACTAACTTGAGACAGAAATACACAAAAAAATCTATCACATAAAACAGTCTACAACAATAAATCAATATGATAGAGGGAGAATGTGTATTGTGCTTCATAGCTTATTTCTTACAGCTTATTATGTTGTTCCATCTCTTCCTCTCTGCCCCTTTTAAATTACTCAAGTGGCATTTATAATATAATATAGGACACAGGTGACACAGAGGGTTAAACTGTCGCCACACTGAATGCTTTGAATTGAGGTCACGACACCACTTTCTTTACTGAGTGCGATCATCTCAAACAAATCTCACCCCTGTATTGAACTGAGCACTGCCTCATTGACTACGGTGCATAATGAGCCTCTGCTGCTGCAAATCATGTAAGCACTGTTAATCTGACCCCCCTTTGGGAGTAAATGGCCACAGTAAAGACGATTATAATCACAGAAAACGTCTTTCACCTCCTGCATGATGTTTTTTACTTCAGTCATGATATTTCAAGGTACCTTTTTTCATCATTGTGAATATCTATTATCATTTCTCACAGACACAATTGCACCTTACTACTGATTTTCAGCTGGGTTTCGATTGTACAGATGTTTGTTTTGCAAGCATTAAATTTATTCATCAGCAAACAATAATACTAATATACATCTATGTGTATGTGTGTATCAATGGTTACCTCTTAGTGTTATTCCTGGGTTTGGTCAGTGCTGGTGTTTTAGGTAGATGAAGAGGCTCCTTCAGCGCCCCCTTAAGGTGAGTCATTCTCTCCTGGATCACCTCCCGGATGTTTTTAATCCACTCCTGTTTAGCTTCCATACTGGACGCCTGGAGGATAAACAGCCGAATAAATGTTATTATCATAAAACCTTTTAACAGGCAGAAAACCAGACAGTGCACCTCTAAAATTAAGCCAAAATGTTACACTGTTTATTTACCTTTAGCACAGTTTTATTATCAGAGGATGGTGTTCTTCCTGACCACAGAGCAAATTTACAAGGATCACCTTCAATGTGCTCGGTCACACCCAACTCTGACGTCTGCAGGATGGGAAGGAAGAGAGTAGAATGACAGAAAATGTGAGTCAGGGACAGCTCAATGTTTGTTTGAATGACGCTCATGATTGCTCTTCTTTTATGTTTAACATGAGGATAAAAGCAGAAGATGACTACAATTGGTGAGCGGAGCTGTGAACTAGACTGATACACACCTGCTGTACTTGTATAAACAAAAAGCAAAGTTAAAAATTAAGCGTGGAAGCATACACACACTCACCAGTAGTCTGTTTTTGAATTGGTATTTGGTTCTGCCAGCCGAGTCTTTGATCTCCTTGCTGAAGACCAGAGAGAACTCAAACAGGAAGAGGTGTCTGTCCCGTCCTTTCCTGATCAGTGAACGTGGATCCCAGACCTGGAAACTGTCCTGCAGGATCAGCTCGCCCTGCACCTCGATGTTTTCCTCGAACCCTGAGGAAGCCAGCTCAGGTAAATGCTCAATAAAATGGAGTTACATTGACATCAATGACAGGCATTAAAACTATTTAGATTACTATTTATTTAGACAGTAAATTGGACAGTATCTTACCTTCCAACATGGCGAGATGCATGGCATCGTTAGCTCTCTTGGGAACGCTGAGCATCACCTCCAAACCATCTTTAATCTCCCCTTTTCCCTCCTCACAACAAGACAGTAGCTCCTGCAGAAGGAGAGGACATGATATTAATGCAAAGTGAGGGGAATACAAGGTGGAAAACAGGAAAAGTTAGAGCCTAATCTGTAAATGTTTTGTTCTACACCTTATCTGTGTTTAGACTATATGTTTCATTTTTTCCTCCCTACCTCTTCTTCATTTCCTTTTGTTTTGACATGTTGTAATATTTTCACTTTTGCTCCTTTAAGGATGCGCCCAGCAGGAGGTGTAGTGCAATCAGCAAGTGCTCGAGGCAGAATTGATCAATACTTATCACAGATCACCTATCACAGGGTCTGTTTAAGACTTTCAAGCAAATTTAGCAACTTTTTAAGCAAGTGTATTGGTAAAAAGCTACAAGAGACAAAGCAATATTTGGCCCATCTGTGTCTCTTTCCTTCCTCTTTCATCTTGTGCAGGTAGGAAAATGCTGCAGAAGAAGAGTTCATCTTGCATCAGA
>JAQNCA010000005.1:1879901-1895953 GCA_029783725.1 Acanthurus tractus | reverse complement strand
CCCCCCCCCCCCCCCCCCCCCCCCCCCCCCCCCCCCCCCCCCCCCCCCCCCCCCCCCCCCCCCCCCCCTTGTTCTGTCTGTGTTTGTGTGTGTGTGTGTGTGTGTGTGTGTTTCATGGTGCGTTCAGATACAAGGCAAATCAAACCCTGACTCTTTTATGACAACTTCATGACAAAAAACTGCATTTGGTGATTGGTCAGATACTCATTCTGTTCTTCTCTCTTCTGCTCTTTTGTCTACATTCATGAATTGGAGACATAACAACAACAACCTCTCTTCACCTCAGTTTGTCGGCATGTGGTTGCCTGTTTTTGCATCTTGGAGTTTCCTGTTGAAGGAAAAATTATTTTCTTTATATGAATCTGTCAGCTATTGTCTTGATTAAGCGTTTCTTTGATAAAATTTTGAAAAAAATGGTTGAAAAATGGTGGTCACAGTTTTACAGAGCCGAATTTGGCATCTTCAAATGTCCTGTTTTGTCTGATTTTTTACTGACTTTTATACAAGATAAATAAATCCCCATATTTCTGATGGTGCCATCAGCTTGTGTTTTTTTCTTAAGACTTTTCTATAAATAATTTATCATTTTGTTGTTGGTCAGGTAATCCCTTCATCAACCACAAGTCACATTTAAAAGCTGATTTTCATCTGCCACTAGTCAATCATTTCATTAATCATTGTAACACCAATAATACCCATTATCACGCAAAAATATCCCAGATTTTAAGACACCTCTTTCTCTTCCACTGCCCACAAAGTAATCCTAATGGAATGACAGATATATTTTGTTTTTTTCCAGATTTAAATACTGAATCACTGGTACACCCCTCCAAAATAAAATCAAAACAAAAAACCCCCAAAACAACGCAACTATTTGTCGTCTCCGAATCTAAAACGTGTTGTGTTGAATCTGAACACAGATTTGTAAAACTCCGCTCTTTAAACTCATATTTACTTCTCTGTTTTACAGAATAGACTTGTCTGAGCACTCTTCACTGCATTATTGTAAACAAACGACTCATATGATAATATGACTTAAAATACGACACGATGATCCTCTCCCACCGCAGCAAAAAAAAAACAAAAACATTAAAAATTGCAAACGAAAGAAACAAAAACATATAGGCCTACGTTTTATTCAGCTTTGTTTGTCGTGTTATCTAGATGTATAAGGCTGGTCCAGTCATTCTGTGTTTCTGGCCATTAACAGTGTCCCGATGCATGACTGTTCCTGGTCAGGTGGTCAGAGGTAGAAGCCATTGGCTGGCGGGTCGGGGAGGCTGGACAAAGTGTCAGGGACGGGCATCTGGACAGTAGGGGGCGCTGCTCCATTCCTATTGGGCAGAGCACAGCCTCCTGGGTAAGTGCTGTTCAGGATGCACCCATTCTCCATCTGCACATGAAAAGAGGACACCGTGAAAAAAGATGGTTGGCAGAAATAGTGTGAAATACAGTGACAAATGAGTTAACAGGAGCAAAGGTCTTAAATGAAGAAAATACATTTATTTTTAAAATAAAGTTTGCACATGTCAACAAATATGTGCAACTGCTTTTATAAATATCAGGGTATTTCCTGTCAAATACATCACAAATGCAAGTGTTTTACTTTCTGTCTTCCATACTGTTTTGTTTTAAATTAAGAAGTGCACAAATGTACAATAAACTCTGTAGATTCTGTCATTCAAATGTAAAACACAATATTATGACAAAAAAAGCAGAAAAGGTTTTTAGATTAAATATTTCCCTTCAAATTAAATAGCTCAAGTCTCATAGTGTGGTATTAGTATAATAGAAATCTTTCAGTTTTCATGGACAGTATTACCGCATGCTGTAAAGCAAAGTGTTCTTGTTAGATTTTAAATTTGAGTTCTCCTTCAGTGGAAAACATGACTTCTCTTTGCAAATGTCATGGCGATCTGCCCATCAGAATTTGCGATATCATGTATAAAATGTGCGATTACCCTGCAGGTGTCACGGTTGTAAATCATTCTGACCTTTTAATGGCTAACTGTTGAAGGTCAAAGTGTGACCGAACTCATTCAGAGTCATCTTCTGTCTGCCGTGAACAACCACAGCTAATGTGTTTGCTGAGAAAAGCAATGAGCCAAGTTAAAAGCAATCTGTCATTTGGTCTTTGAGGTAATTTGTCAAAACAAATTAAGACGAGTCAAAATTCTGAGTGGTGATAGACGATTGAGATTCGTCCCCTGGGAGTGTTTTACACAAAAAAGGGCGTCAGCAGGGCTGCACAAATTGATTGTTTTCACAGATTAATGTGCTGATTATTTTCTCAATAATAGTTTGATCTGTGAACTTCAACTAGTGTGAGAAATTTGTATCACTATATATTTGGGAAGAAGGATGAATGATTAAAGTTTCTCCCCAGAACCATGTTTAAAAATGGTTTTCCTACATAAAAAACAGCCCTAAAAGGATGCAGGAGCTCATCTACTCCTCATGGAGACAATCTAAATCTATAAATCACTACTTCGCTGTCTCTCTACGTTGACTGGTGATGAAACAGTGGCTTCAACGTCAAACATTAGTAAAATGTTGAGATTAAATCTCAAATATTAATTGCACAGACTTTTTGTTGAGGAATGTGAAAATACCGCTCTAGTGACAAACTATGCAAAGACAGAAGCCAAGTCAAGGTCGGACATTTTAAGGGACATGAACACGAGACGACTCATGAGCAGAGGAGATCTTCAAATTTCTTGTTTTGTCCAAACGACAACCCAAAGATAATTATTTTTACAAAAATATTAAACAAAAAAGAGCAAAAAAAGCTCACATCAGTGAACCTGGAACCAGAAAATGTTTGGCATTTCAACTTGAAAAAAAATTAAATGCCTGATTTGTTGTCAGAGTAGTTGCGTTACTTTTTTTTAAAATATACTATGAGAAATAACTTTTGGCTACAAGAATGAAATCCAATACAAAATACAAATGACTAGGACATGAACCCTTTGAGCTCACTTCTTTACACACATTGTTCCCAAATCTCAAGACTGAGCTTGAAAGCTCAAACTGTTTAAAGAAATAATGGCCTAAAAACTTTGGCATCATGTCAGTATTTCAACCTTTGAGTTGTCTCACCTTAGTCGTGTTAGGGTCTTGAGGGATCTCGGAGGTCACCATGCCGTAGTGGTCCAACTGCAGGCAGGGTTTGCCCACGCCGAGGATCTGCTCCAAGGAGGCGTTGGGGGGAGGGCACTGCGACAGGCTGGAGATGACCTGTGCCAAAGGGACGGGGATCTGCTCCTGCTGCTGTTTATGGTTCATACCCTGGAAGGATGAAACCGTGGACTCGGCCCCGCGCTGAGGTCCGTTCCTCCCAAACAAACTTCCATTTATGGTATAATCCATACTGTCAGCGTTGTCAGGTACGCTATAATCCATGCAAGAATCTAGTGAGGTGTTCGTCAGAGGTTTTTGGCTGTTATCAAGGCAGGCGTTGCTGTCCAGACTCTCCGTGAATCTAAAGTCCTGCCACTGGGTTTTTCCTGCTGAATGCTCTGTGCTGGAGATGCCACACAGTCCGTTGAGGTTGGCTGCCTTTTGTTTGGCATGGCACTGCTGTGAGAGGTGGTTCTGCATTCTGGGTTGCTGCTGCTGCTGCTGCTGAAGGTAGCGTTGATGTGTTTGCTGCTGCTGCTGCTGCTGCTGCTGCTGATGATGAAGCTTGCCATCCAGCTCTGAGGTCTTGCCATTGAAAACAGTCTGTTGTGAGTTATAGTGTTCCAGTTGTATCCCTGCACTGACTAGAATATCTTGGGCTGACCATTGTCCGTTGGTGATCGATTGATTTTGCCCCAGCAGGTCTCTGTTAACTATCCTGTTAGTCAAGTGGTCACTTTGCTGGTCCCAGTCGTGAGAAACTTTACTGGGTCGCATGTTGAGGTGCTGTTGCATCTGCTGAGACAGCTGGAGGATGGGAGCCTGCTCCACCAGCGGAGGCTTAAGATGAGGAAACTGCATTTGCATATTACTGTCAGAGGTGTGGTTATTTTCAGGTAGTGACGCTGTTGTGGCTGTAGCTGAGGCAGTACTGGGAGGCACCTGTCCTCCATGCTCTGTGGAGTCAATCTTTCCCTCTATGGAGTCATAAATGTAAGAAAGGATCTCATCGTTCGTCAGCAGGTCGTCCAAAGTGGGGACTCGTTCGGGGTCCATCTCAACTCTGATCATCCGTTCGTCCAGCAGCAGCAGCTCTAGATCCTCTGCACTCAACCCCAGTGCTTCCAGAGCTCCAAACAGCTCCCCATTCGAACAACCTTCCTCTTCTGAGTCCACAACGCCTTGGCTTTCCAGGGAGAGAGAGTCCAGAGTGGCCAGCAGAGGGTCGAAGCTGGGGCCCGCCTGGGTGATGCCCGGGACCAGCACGTCATTGCTCGACTCATCCCAGCTCTTGTGCAAGCTGGAGGGCTCAGAGTTTGAGAAGCCAACTTGGTCTCCAAAGAAACTGCTGTGAAATGACATTTTGGGCTCCAGGGCAGGTTGACAAACATACACGGACTCATCCTGACTCATCAGCGCCCCTAGAAGAGAGCCAGGGTCGAGACCGTCCCTTACCAACCTGTCAGTCCGACTCTTCTTCGACTTACTGCCATTTTTCTCGTGGCCTCCGTCTACAAATCCTGCTATAGGATGATTGGACTGGTAGAGCAGGGCTTCTCCTGTAGCGTAGGTAAAGGGTAGATGCATGGAGCGCTTACGCAAGTGTTCTCCTCCCTCCTCGTCCCTGTGAAAGCAGAAAAACCTGATTAATTTCTGCACAACTTCACGGCAAGTCACCTACAGGGGATCAGAGTCGCTTACTTGGTTACTGGCTGAGTTTAAGTTTAGGTTCTTACCAACTCCTTCATGATTCAAGGTGTTTTGAAATTGTCATGCATGCAAAGATGGAGGTCTACGTCACATCGTAACTAAAAACAACACTCTAATCAACTCCTAAGCTCCCTGCATTATTCAGTATAAAACACAAAGGGAATAAAAGTTTTTGTCCCCTTTTCCATTTTGTCTATAACTGGGTCCATTTTGTTGGTATGTACACAACATAAACAGACAGTAACATACAAAAGAGGCCTCTGGGTGGCGATGATGTAGTCTGGTTTGCCGTTCTTGTACACCAGCCTGGCGTTGGCCTGGACCCACTTCCAGCGATTCTCCTTCGTGAGGAGCCTGAACACAGTCAGACCACTTTCTCCAGTCTTCATCACTACAAACAGAATAAAAACACAGTTATAATGTGAGAACTGTTGTATAAAATTAACATTAACTCACTAAAACCACCTTATTCTTTGTTCTTTAGATGTATAGGACTTTTCTTGTTGCAGGCTCCAAATAGCATAACTTGTTTTTCCTTATATTCTGATTGATTAAGATTCAAATAAAAGAAATAATGAATACATTTAAAAAATATGAAACCTCAACGGCAGCTCTCAATGAAATCTGAATCTCAAAGCACAATATGAATAAAAGTTAAGCACAGTGATACATATTGTTAAATGTCCCAGTGATGTCGCACTGTCAAATGCATCATGTCCAGTCAAATTACTTGGTCCAAACTATCTGTTGTATGATATGATGCAAAGCTCAGTGCAGGAGATCAGACGGATCTTTTGTGTGGAAGTTCTTCTTGCTGCATTCGATTTAACCACACTGACCCTTCCACTGTAGTCGGGGCAGAGCAGCTGGTAACATATCTGACCTCTGAAGTGTGCTGCTGTATGGATCATCTCTGACGCTTTGCTCATACAGTGGATTTGTACGCCCTATCCTCTTCACTGGCAGCTCTACAGATTTGCCCAATCTGCTCAGTAATCCAGCAGGATTACTTGCGAAAGCTGTCTGAACTCTCTGACCAGGTTAGACCAGACCTCTTCAACTTTTTTTGACAGGACTAAATCTAAAACAGTGAGATGTTTCTGTCAAATAAACAACAAATATGAATGGATTTAAATCACACACTTTTTATTATAAAAGAGCTTCAGACTACGTATGAAAAACATCTCTCTTGGGCTAAATTAAAAGTGTGTTTTTATGAAGTCAACTTTATTTTAGTGCTGCAGTATAAAGACAGAAATTCTCGCCCATGAAACTGGGAACTAAAATGTTCTAAATTTTATTTAACTGCTCCAACTGGAACATCTGTGTGTGTTTACCTCGTTAAAAAATGGTACTTTGGCACATTGTGCTCAATATTTTCAGACTTAAACATCATCAGCCAGACTGCAATAATAATAAAACTTACTCCTGACATGGTTTTCTGCGCAGTACAACATATCTGCTGCATGGATGAACTGATAGCCGGATCCTCGAACCCGCAGCTCAGCCTCCGTGTACCCCAGAACTATCTTCCCCCTGTACATCAGAAAACATGTGATGTTAAACATCTCACATCAAACATCTGTATCTTATGAACGAAACAAAGACAAAGGACAATAAAGGCAAACATGCTATTTAATCAGCCAAAGACAAAAACCTGTCCATCATGCATGTAACTTAATAAATCCTCCAATTACTCTCACTTTAATCTAGTTTATAACGTAGCCAGAATATGGAGACAGTATACTATGACGTGTACGTGTAGAGTATACATGTATGTTGCATGCAGATATCATTACTTTGCATCACAAGCCAGGGGTGTGAAGTCCAGCTTGTGTTTGGTTCTGAAGATCATGTTCTTGGTCCTGATCTCCAGGATGGATGGAGGCTGCAGAGGCGTTGCGATGGCGAAAAGGGCGAGCTGAGGCGGGACCTTCCCACCGTTTTCCTGCCGTTGGTTCTGTCCATGTAGAAACTTCAGTCGGCCCTGGATGTTCAACGCCTGACGAGAAAATAAAACAAATGACGTTTGAAAATACTTGATCCGCACTCAGTCACGCTTAACTAACGTTCTCTTTCCTGCAGGCTTCACCCTGCAGACTGTCAGCGGTGGGAAAAGGGCAAAGCAGGATGTGATGCGAACCCTGCAGGGTCAAACACAAAGCAACACCCTCTTCATGTGAAACAATAAACAATCCATACTCTGTAAATGTGTCACAGCGCTGTGGTGCATCACGGTCCATCAGTGTGCACATCATACAGAAACACTACAACACTCCTAAGAGGTCATGACACATGGAGATAATTGTGAGGCCTCCTGTCTGGCTGTGATGCTAAGCTGATCTTTTTGTCTCGTGTACGCCGCTGTTGTTATGTTGTCAAAATGTGTTAACTGCTGCTGATGCCAGCTTAACTTTCTCCTGTTGGTCTTTAAAAAACATATTTTGTGAGTTTAAACAGTTTGTTTTTGTGCTTTTAATGTTTTTTGATTAAAGTATCCCAGCTTCCTTGACCAGGGCTCGCTATAAAAGACACTTTTCTGATCCAAAAAGTGATTGATCAGGTTAAATAAATGTTTGATGAAAGAAAAATAATAAATTGAGTGCAAAGTTTGTTATTAAAACTGTATTTAGAACACTTTTTAACTCAAACATAACCATTTCGTAAATATTACTGGGAGCACTACGGAAAAATCACAAATTAACATTTGAAATCCTGGAAATCTTAGTTTGATCTAATCTTATTGTTTATGTTTTGATATTATTATTATTATTTATTATATTCGACAATAGTAGTTTTTTCTCAACTGTGTAAAAGCTTTCTGTGTCTTATTGATTGTTGAAATATATAAAAAAGTTAAATTAGTAAGAAAAAAATCTTGATGCAGATGCAAATAAGCAGACAGGGGTTGGAAGGTTCGTCTTTCTTAACAGACAGAAATATCACGTGAGTAATCTTGCGTAAGTGGACTCTACTCGCAAGTCACAGGTTCACGAGTTTCCTACCAGAAAGCCGGAGGAGTTATCCAGGAGGCAGCGAAAGCGACACACAAAGCTTCTCTCCAGGAAGGATGAGTTTTCTGGGGGGAGCTGATCCGGGTTGTAGGTGACTAAAGATGAGCTGCTGTCTGGTTCCATCTCTGTAATCACAAAAAAAATACAAGCTGATGTCAATGACAACGAATATGAGGTGTTGCATATAAAGCAGCCGGGTTAAAATTTGTCACAAAACTGTTTTCTTTCTCTCTGTATCAACCACATCAACTTTTTAACAAAGATTATTTCATGAAATTGTTCAGATTCCTCTTAAATTGACACCCAGCTTGCACAAATGGCACATAAGGCTCCATACGCCACCGCCATTTAGTTGCAATTTAAAATGTTTGCACATGCACTTAACAAGTGTAACAACAGTGACTAAGTAGGGCAGATGAACTTAAATGCAGTCTAACATCATCCGCTGCCCTCCGCACTAAATGCATTTGTTTAATAAGGTCCAGACTTTACTCGGTTTTAACACACCAGGTGAGACGCTCACGGTGCAGCAGTGGGTTAGTAATGTCTTAGCCTAAACACATTTCTCAGAACCAAAGCACACAGACATAAGCATCTTAAACCCAAATGCAGATCTGAGACCACTTCACCTCATAAGCCACAGTGAAGATTACAGGGTCATGTGACCTGACCTGAGGATGGTCTTAAAGCTTAATGCCTTTAACTGTGTGTACTTAACCATCTGATATTCATGTCAAAATGTATGTTCACACAGACTGCGGTTTACTTTATTTAATTTGTGTGTTTTTCCCATCAGAGCTCATATCTCAGTTCTTATTGTGATCCTGATAACAGACTCATGCAGAAGGAGTGTGTGTGATCACCTTGTGGAGACTCCTGCGTAATGGCAGATGGAGCTGCAGGAGGATTCAAAGCCCAGTGCAAGTTTCTCCGCAGCTCCTGCTGGTCCTCCGTGTGCACCAGTTCATACACACTCTGGTGCATGACGTCCGTCTGAGGAAAAACAATGTGAGCAAGATGATAAAATAAATACGTTACATGACTGTGGAGGCACATAAGACGCAGGTGAAACTATACATCTGAAAAGAACCAGTATGAGGATTTATGTTGTGACTCATCACTTTAAACAAAAACCAGGAACAATTTAATTTCTGATATGCTTCCAGAAAAGGTCCATTTTTGATTGTTGCTCCTCATTTCTGCATTTCGTCTCTGTCATTTCTTGTTCTTGTTCTTGTGTTTTCAGGTTTTTACACTGACGGATTTGCAGTTTGGACAGATTAAATGTGACTAAAGTTATAACAAATTAGACAAATAACAAATTTTGTGAACAAAACCCACGTTGGTCCGTCAAATTCTTTTTTACTCCACAGAAATCAAATCCATTCATCTTAGTTTCACTCCATGTTTTCTTCTGGTCATCCCCGTCCCCCCGCCCCTGCAGTGGCTCTTTTCCTTCTTGCCCACCCCTCCCAGTTTGAGACCCACTGTTGAAGTTTATGCACTTTTGAAAATAACATTGAGTTTCCAAGCAAATTTCACATTTGTGCAGTTTGTAAAAGTCATGGCACAGGCGCACTCGGCTGTCCGAGACTCATAGCGCTGCTCAGTTGAACTGTGTGGCTGCGATGTGTAACCCGCTGCAGCCCACTGCTGTGCCTGCTGGTTTGGAAAACCACCGAGCTATAAATAGGTCAGGTCTTTTTTTTTGCTGTTGGTCGAGCCTCTGACTCTGCACCACGCAGCCAGAAGACCAATAGATCAAACAAGATCCCTGAGCTGCTCCCAGCAGGTGTGGCACGCAAGCCATCTGAGATCCATCCATCAGTCACCGGACAAGAACATCTAGATGTTTAATCTGATGCTGAAGAATATGAATCTGTAGGTTTGTATTTCTGAGTGACTACATGTACCTACATGCCTGAAAATGTAAATAGAAATGAAAAGGTATGATGGAGGTGAATTGTGGTTAAGTTAGATGATAAACACAATGTTTTAAAAAGTTATTCAATGCTAAAACTTAAAAAAGTGCCTTGTGATTGATTTGTTTTCAGTTACATTCATGGTATAGGCATCAACTCTGTGTGTGTGTGTGTGTGTGTGTGTGTGTGTGTGTGTCCTACTGTTTCCAGGGTCTGCATGCCGCATTCAAATGTCAGATATTCATGGATTCACCACATTAGGATGATAAAAAGAGTCCATGACCCCTCGGCTGTTTCTATTTCTATTTGCATACGTGTTATTATTGATGAGGAGACTTTTCAGATTTTTTTTTTTTTATTAGATTAAAACTAGATTAGAAGTCACATATAGAGAAAAGACTTGTTGTTTTACGATACCTGATGGAAACCCAAGTAGTCCTGAATGGTGTGAGAGGAGTAGAAGATGGTCCCACCGGCAGTGATGACCAGGACGAAACCGTTGAGAGCCTGTTGGACCGAACGAAGACAGACAGACAGTTAACAGAGAGTTTGTCTCTGCGTAATGATTCAGCACCAACATGTAGAGCAAATCTTGAAGTCAGTAATATCTGCTCAACTCCTAGGAACCAAAATGTTGGATATGACTGGTCTGCCAGTGGTCCAAAACTTTTGATTGACTTTTGCTTGGAAACAGAAAATCTACTGTCTGATGTTTTGTTTGTTGATCCTGTAACGTAAATTCAGCACAGCAATCATCACCTCCCCACAGCGCCACAGTATTATGCATTTCATCTGCAAAAAGGAAACAAAAATCCCATTAATTTCCTCCAGTTGTTAGTTGCAGCTGCAGAAAGAAAGTAAAGGAAAAAGAGGAAACGTGAAATGAAACCGTGAACACTCTTTTTCTTCCTCTCTCTTCAAAGGCGAGCAGCTGGTATAACACTTCCTGCTCAATTAGCTGCATGCAGTGGAGGAACATTTTGTAAACAAACACATAAAAAACATGCACCAACAAACGCACACTGTCTCCACACCACACAGACACAAACAGCCTTTTCCCAAATCAGCCCACAGGCTGCAGGGATGAGTAATCCTGGAGATGCCACGTTATTCTCCCTGAGAAAACACCAGTGAGTGGCCACGATTATCTGCCACACTTCCTCCAAAAACAAACATGAACCAACAAGATGTCAACGTCGAGTCTTCTACGTAAACAGCAACCAAGTTCTGCTTTATGATACAAAGGTTGTTGGTTAGTCTTACTTCATTCGTTTTGTAAGAATATGACCTCTGATGGGGCCTCCTGCAGAGTTTGTTTCAGGTTAAAGAAAATTGTAAAAATGCTCCGTTGCCCCCCGGAGGCCGATGTGAAGCGAGCGACTGTGCGAGCGTCAGAAATGAGGCCATGTCTTTTAATACCAGATCGTCTACTCATGTGAACTCATTAACATCCCAGCTGCGAATGATTTGATTCAGTCGCGAGCAAAAGGAGAGTAACGACTTCCACATTCTGCGCTAAAATAAGAATTAAAAAAAATAAATAAAAATTCTGCTTTTTTTTCATTTGCATAAATGACTAGAAAATAAGAGCCAAATCAAGACATTCAGTCATTTTTTTGAGTCTGAATAATTGATGCGCTCACAGCTCCTCCATAATTCACCGCTGTCTGATGTGAGGAACAGCGAGGAAAGCGCCTCAGACTCGAGTTCAGAAATAAACCTCACACTCCTCAGCCTGTGAGCTGCTCTTTTTCTTTTCCCCATCTCCCCTCTCATCCTGATGATTAGGAGGAGGAGGAGAAAGAGGAGAGGAAGGAGGCCCCCTGTGGAACACTCATCCTCGTTTTCTCCGCTGAGCTTTCATTTCTCATTACCAACAAGCTGGGGGAAATGTAGACTTATCATAATAATGAAACCTCCCTGGAAGGGTCGGGGCATGGCACACAGGCTGTTTCCTCTCCTCTGCTGGAATGCCAGTGTAAAGCACATTGGGAAGAACTGGACTGGAAAATCAATGACTCCGGCAGATCCAGAGAAGATCTGGCAGCCGGCGAACTTGCTCTTCACTCAATCACACATACAGCACAGAGGGCACAAAGCCGCCATGAACCAGGGGAGAATTTTTTCCTCCTGGTTTTTACTGGAATGGAAAATGGATCTGTTGATCGCCTTTTCTTAAAAAGCTCAACCGTGGACCTGAAATTCCATAAAAACAAGATTTTCAAAGGTTTTTTTTTTTTTTTACAAAGAAACGATTTGTCATGGCTGACTGTTGATTAAAGGGGAAAAACACTAAAACAACAGGGGCCTTTTTCAGAAAGCAGAGTTTGGAAACTTTGAGTTTTTCTGGGTTGACTAACTGAGAGTTTTCGGTTTCAGAACAGGTGATATTAATTAGTTTATGCAGCTCTGAGTTCAGTTAACCCTCAGTATAGCTTGTGCACGAGGAAGAAACCCTCCTCAATGAAATGCAGAGTAGAAATAAGTTTTAAATATTACAGACAAATACGAAATAAACTGGAAATAACGTTGCAGCTGCAAAGGACATGAACCTGTCAAACGCTGTCTGAGTCAATACTTGATTATTGATAGAAAAAAAAAAGTTTTAGCGCTTTGATGTTCCACTTATTTGACATGCACAATATTTATTTCATATACGTACTTCCTCGGATGTATGGTGAACATAAAAAATTAACTCCTGAACTGCGTTTGCAGGAAATGAAGAATAATTTATAAAAGTTGCGATTGTCTTCACCTTAGGGAGGAATTCATCCGTCGCATGCGATCGTACAAGTGCAACAGCAGTCAGCTTCGATAGGAAACAATAAGCAACGAAGTGACGTGAAGGCAAAACATAAGTAACATATGCAGGTAGACGCATACGCAGCATGTGTTCACAGCATTCAGTCTAATTCACAGTGTTAGTTATCGCAGACAGAAGGTGCTGCCAATGCATCAGCTATCTAATGTAGGTAAGAAGCTGCTGAGTGTGCAGAACAGACCAGGTGTGTCAATAAGAGTCTGTGTTTGCTGTAAAAAAGACTGTTGCATGTTTTGTCTCTGACTGCTCTTCAATCTCATGTTTCCTGGTCACCTTCACTATATTTTATATGAAAATGCAATTTGCAAAAATAAAAGGCAAAGTGTTGCCCAGAGATTTAGTTTCGAGCCGAGAGCATGTTCACAATGTGTCATATGAGCAAAACCAGGGCTAAGAAATATTCTGTAGGCACATGATAGAGTATTAGAGCATATGGAGTGTTTAAGCTTCGATGTTAACCGGCTCTTTGAGAAAAAGGGCTGATTCTTCTGATCAGTCCGAAGGCTTCGGCTTTGGAGGAGGAGGAGGAGGAGGAACTCGAGGTTTCTGGAAGAAAAAAACCTGCTAATGAGCCGGTTAGCTTTACAGAGCATGTAGCCATGGTGACCGACTCAGAGTTAAACAGCACTGAAAACAAAAAAACGAGAGTTTGTTTTCACTTTAAGTTAAAAAATGGATTTTGAAATGGATCCCTGCTCTCTCCATTGATATTTGAGTCTCCGATGTCAGGTCCTATAAGTCTTACATCCAGAATAGTAACAAACAGAAGCTTTGGCCTCGTGATGGGCAGCAGACTAAAAAGTAGACCTTCATGCAGCCACGGCGGACTGTGCCAGACACATTGAGTGGTAAGCTATCCTGAGCCTCTGAGCCTGTCATTGACCTGAATAGATTTTGGCCACTTGTCAGATAGAGAAAAAAACAAACAGAAAACACAAGAGTAGTCAAACACAACATTTAAATCAGTGTTGTCGCCCATAAATGTTTCTCAAAAACATACCGACACTTTGTAAGGCTGTTTGGACACTTTAATGTCTTAGGAAGCCACGAAAAAACTCAAAAAAATAACTTAAATCAATGAAAGATGCGATAAAGACAGAATATGTTGTTGATAAAAGCAGACAGAAGGGAAAAAAAGCTTTAAAAACTAACCTGCAGCAAAAGATCTCCCTCAGGAATCTTGGTCTCCAGCACTCCTGCTGTTTTGCCGTCATGATCGTTTACAGTCACTCCGTTGCGACTGTTCAGGGCGACTGCAGAGAGGGACAGACAGGCAGGGAGGTGTGGTTGAGATGGAGGCAAGCAGAAATGTTTTAGTTTTGTGATAATGTTTGCAAAGCACTGCTGTGTCTGTCAGACTGACTTATGTTTAGCACGCCGGACTCACTGCATGCACGCCCGAAAGCCAGCTCATTAAACATTCATTACAGGTAATCTGAAAATCTAATTCAACCAAATCCAGACCTTTTATTTTGTCTGACTTGCTTTCAGCACATCAGCGATAAACAGTACAACAGAGAAACACATCTGTTGTTGTTGTTGTTGTTGTTTCAGTCTCCAGAGGAGCTCTGCTGTGTATGAATATCCTGCACTTTCATGGACTTCAGAGAATGAATACGAGTTTTAAATATCATCATCACAACTGTGTTTCATCATTGTTCATTAAAAACCACATAAAGAAAGAAAGAAAAATGTGATAAAATACTGAACATATCTGCTTTTGTGCTGTTACTTAAGTTCAGCTTTGAGATTTCTCTACATTTTTAATATCAAGACATTAAAGAACTGAGACAGTAATCAACATATTATATATGTCTGATGCATTTCTATTAAAAAAACCACTCAACCTCAGTGTTTTGTTTGGGATTTCAAAAGCACAAAACACAGCTGAACACAGTATTGTTCCTCTATGATAAACGTTATGCAACGGTGATCAAGCAAAATCCATGTGAACATCTGTTCATAAGAGGTTGAACTGAGCTCGAACTTAGATAACATCACAACATAAAACAATGCAACCACATTTCTGACTGCTTGGTAAACAAACAAAAACATTTGTATGTGCATTTATTCCACGTTACATGTGAGGCATGATTTTTTTCTTATTTGTTGTCATATGCTGTTCGTTTCCGCACGATGTCACCTTCATTAGATGTGCAAGGCAAACAGATGTGTTCCCACTCTATATCTAAGGAAGTGAAGTCAATATAAACAAAGGGTTCACAAATCAAACGAGGAGTTCAGGACAGAATAAGGCAGATCCAACACACACACATTTATTCAGGAGTATTTTCATACAGATTCCCACATTTATTCCAAACAAAAACAAGCTTCCCGTCTGTCGGAGACGATCCTCTGCCTGCACTTGCCTGAGATGAGGCGTCTGTTCCTTAAGGTGTCACTATTTTCTTCACACTTCCCTGCCTGCTAAGCTCAGCTCAGTTTAAACTCCCCCCCTCCCTCGCCTCCCTGCCCTGCTCCGCCCCCAGCCCCCCCCTCCCCTCCCGTCCCTGCCTCCCAGTCACTCATTGGCTGGTGGTCCCAGCTGGTCTCATCCTAATGGGATTCTCCGTTTTCCCAGCGTGACATCATCACTTTTTTTTCTGCTCTGCGTCCAGCTGAGGTGCTTAAACCGTGTAAATAGGTGGATGGGTCACTGCTCATGTACAAAACAAAGTTACGTGTGTGTGATAAGTTTTCCAGAGAATGACTTTGCATTTAAATGACCACAACAGAAGTGTGCGGTGGTGAAGTTACTGTGTAAACTTTACAAAGACTAATGTGTGCATCCCAACCAGGTGTAAAACACACACACATTATGATTCAACTTGACTCATTTTAGAGAAATTTAAGCTGACATGTATAAATTTAAGACTGATTTCGGCTTTCCTCTTCTTTAAATCTTCACTTAAATTAAAATGGCATTTAATCCTGACAGAACCATTTGCATTAAAATAAAAGCCAAGTATGTAAAGATTTCTCTGTGCACCAAAAACATGTAATGTCTTTTGTTTTGCTGTGTATCTGAGTTTGATCGGCATTAAAAAAAAAGTAGGTGGCCATAAATATCACGAGCTTTACTGATAATAATATTAATAGACATTATCACAGACTCTACAGCAGGTTTGGAATGATTTTTGATTAAATAAGATCTAAAAATTAATGATTGATGATTAGATGATAGTTTCTGACTGAGAATTTTTACCATGTTGCCATGCAATATCCATTTGTAGCAAACACAGCGTCATTCAGCTTTTGTAAAAATGCATTAAGGCACAATGCAACTCTTGGTTAAGATCTTGTTTTTTTTTCTAATGCACTCAAAGTCTGCAGTTACTGGCGGCAAAACCAAACGTCAAACAAAGTGCAACCCAAACGCAGATGGGTCGACAGGTTTTGTTCCTTCGCCTCCACCCACCAACGTCTCTGCAGGTCCAACACAAAACACACATGTACTTCTGCTCT
>JAQNCA010000005.1:1849512-1871038 GCA_029783725.1 Acanthurus tractus | reverse complement strand
GCAGCAGCAGGCTGTAGAAACATTGTCTGATTTGACAGATATTTCCAGCTGTGTGCCAGTTCAATGCATGCACATCGAGGCAGCGATGCGTGGACATTAAATTACACAGAACTTGTTTCATTAAGACAATATTTGGTCTCATTTTTTGCAGGGATACATCAATATTTTCAGCATATTATGTATCAACACTGACTTATTTTGAATTTTCTAACATGAATTCAGCTTACTTCTACAGTCAGCTGATGCTTCGATGGAAAACAAAAGATGCTACTGTTGTGTCATTTCTAATAAATTACACCAACATCATGTGTTCAACAAAGCTGCATTCAACTACAGTCAGGATGGTGTTTTACATTATTCATTTTCTATATCCATGGCGTGATCCGGCGGGAGTTGCATAATGTGTGTGCTGTGCGGCTCCATGTTTGCCGTCTCTCTATTAATGGAAGACATTTTAGGCCTGTGCTTTTATAATAGATATAATGGTCCACCGTATGGAAACTTGTGAAATATTAATTGGTCCTCTGCTGTTGTGTTATGCTTTTGTGATTTGAAGCTAAAGCAAGAATATGAGTTGAAAGACCATAAAAAAACAAAAGAGTCAGACATTTTTCACCTGCAGCACCAAAAATGTGGTAATTTATATAAAACAGGTAAAACAAAATTGAAGAGTTTTAGTCAAATCTGACTTTTAATATTCTGCATATATCTATGCATAGATGTTTAAAATGTATTTCAACGCCTGCTCCGTTCTGGGCACTCTGGACAGCAAAGCTGAATCTAATCTATTACAGTTTCTCATAAAACTACTCTTTGTATTTACATATTTTAAGCATTATCTGACTCTATCCCTAACTATGAAATGAGACTAGTGCCGGGCGGTATGACCAAAAATGTATATCACAATATTTTTCATAATTATAGCGGTGTCACAGTATATACGGTATTTTCTTTTTTCATGCACGACTAGGGAAAGTTGTGCTATGCTTGCAAAATGTAGCGGCAAACATACGTACGCCTAGTTCCCATATACACTACACACACCGGTATTGGGGTATCTGAAAAATTCATATCGTATCATAAAAAAAAACAATAATACCGGTATACCGCCCAGCACTAAATGAGACCCCTGTAAATGCAGAAGGTTAGGATGGTCCTCAATCAGCTGGAAACGCTACAACTTCACTTTCATTCTTGTTCTGCTGACATGTTAACAAGGTTACAAATGTCACTCTCATTGTAAAGTGACTTTACAATCAAATGCTGTTAAAGGGCCTGCTCTTAAAAACACTGATTTTAAGAGACGTTCACGCAACACGCTGCTTTTTTCCGTGATAGAGGGACGTTTCAAACCCTTACTCAGACCTGTAATAATTGATTTCAGCCAATTAGCTGCAGTGCAAACAGACTGTAAACACAACAATTGTGGACTGTCACTTCATAAAGTTCATGTTTACGCAAAAATGTTGGCTGGTTTCGATTTGCACATGCTGCAGAAACACAGCAACATATTTATGAAGTCATGTTTTATTACCTCTGTTACTTTTATAGGTACATTTTAGTCTTCTCCGACTGCTGAGATAAATATGTGGCCCTGTGGCTCGTATGATGCTCCGCTGTGCTCACCAGCTAGTCACTAACTTTGTTTGTCATTTTGATGCGGAGCAGATGGTGTACAGTGAGTTCACAGTGAGCACGAAGAGTACAAACGCAGTTCAAAAACCAAAACAAAGATATTATTACAAACAGAGATGATCGTTCTCTGTGGATTCATCGCTGTGAGTGACACCTTCTGCCTAACAGACTGCTCGTATGAAAACATTGATCAGCTGAGCTTCAATGTAAACAGTGCTTAACCTTGTTCTCCAACGGGCGGAAACAGTTAAGTGATCCTCCAGCACTGACGGGGATAATGTTGACTAATCTCCATCTATGTTTACAATTGTTTATCTGAAAGAGATGCAGATCACTTTAACAACAGGCACAGGATTAATCATAATTTCATACTTTCAGGTCTCCACTGCAGGTTTAAACTGTGACCTGTGAACTGCAGTGTTATCTGTAGCTCTGAGCACATTATCGACCATCTGACATGCATCTGCGAGAGTACCGGTTATGCAACAACAGTCACGTGGTGGCAGGTTTTATGTTCTTGCAGCCCTGCAGCCAAAAACCCAGGACCCTCAGAAAAAACCAAGAGATTCAGCTTTCAGATGTTTAGCTTTGTGTGAAGGTTACACTTCCATCTGAGATCTTCTTAGGGAGTTCTCCACAATAAATACTACAATTTCCCCCACAGGACGACCGTCAAGCTTCACCATGAAGAGTGACCATAGTTAAGCTGCTGGATGTACTGATAGAAAGGAAATATAATGACCATGCCGCCATTTAGGGATGGAGAAGAGGAAACGTACTCAAACCAAAGAGGTTGAATTGTATGGCGCGACTTGAACATTTAATGAGCGGTAGGGGAAAGCTAGCCTGGCAGACCAGACCAAATCACATTTGCAATCGGTCTGGTACCTCTCAGATCATTTTTGATTACAAAGGTGCTTTGTCAATGAGCACAGACCAAAATGCATCTGGACCGAAATCAAACAGGAGGTCTGGTCACGAATGTTCTCCAATTACAGCTAAACAGGACACTAAACCGTGATTTCTGAAAAGATTTGAAGCATTAAAATAATCGAAACAGTGATAGAATCTTCATAATCGATCAGCTTTGCCTTGTTTGAATGTTTGATCTCAGTTTTTCAAGCCTGAGTTTCGCTGTTCCGACGGGAAAAAGGGGGAGAGTTTTCAAGTTACTTCGTGAAGCAAACCATTAGTCGATGGAAAGTTGAGCCTGAAACTGGCAACAGAGAGGAGGTCAGGGTTTGAGCCAAATAATTAGGGAAATGTAAATTTCCATCCAAACCTTTTTTTTTCCAATGTGTTGTTAAGATGTGTCTCTCCGGACGAGCTTTGGATGCACCGACAGAAAACCTCACCCAACACACGGATAAAGAGGAGAGAGCAAATCGACACAGACGAGCGTATCACAGAATCTCCACACCAAATTATCCGTGACAACACTTACACTGAAACATGCATGTGGCCTTTCAGTGCAGAACTGCAAGAAAACCAGCAGGAAGTTGGTGTAAATCCTGCAGAATGTGTTCATCTGTTACCCCACAATGACTTACAGGCAAATTTCCATATTTAACTCATTGACTCTCTCAGTTCTGCCGTCACTCACGGAGCAGAAATGATCCCATTGGCTGGCAGCAGCTGTGAAGATGGCTCTTAATACTGAGAGCTGCCTCTCACCCAGAGTGGGGTGATCCCAGTGTTATGGGTCTTAAGAGAGTTTACGCCCCTCTCTGCAGACTGGCTGAGAGCGACGGGCCCATTGTAGTTTCTGACAATAACAAAGATGGCAGCTGGGCTGGATAATACCGTCAGCGGGATTAACCTCGCTCTGCCCGGGCTTTGTTCAGCTCCTATGACATATTCAATTACACGCACAGTCATGAGTACATACTTCAAACAATAAACCTGACTGAAGTGACTTTTTTTCTTTTTCAAAAAAAAGACATACAGTATCCGGGGAGGGAAAAACTCATCACAGCACAAGGCGACTGTAATGCACTTAAATACATTATGCAGTCGACATCAAAACAGAGCAGAGTGTCGAAGCAGTGGCAACGTTCCCAGAGTGTAGCTGGAGCTAAGTTATCGCTTCAGAGGCCACGCACTCGCAGATACCTCTGACAAGCCGGATTTACTCTGTTTGCAAACAACAGTTTTTGGCTGACCACACAGGCAGCCCGGAGCGATGGGACCTCGGGGGGTGGAGGGGCCACGCATCTCTCTGCGGAGCTGCTTTCTTAATGTAAGAGCCCTGAGCTCGTTAATTACTTAGAGACCGTCCAGGAAGTAGGCTAATGCAGTTAGACAAGAGGGTTTGTCCATAGGCTACACTTTGACCTATTGGTACTAAAATCCACTATCAATAATTCACTGTGGCAGGTCCGATGGCCAGCAAATACTTCCATATGCTGCTGAATGGGAACAATAAACACATCTTTTATTAGCAGCTCTACAAACAGTAATAAAAGACATTTTTTTTACTGGCGTGGGCTTCATTTTCTTTTCATCTTCAGGGCATAAAAAGCCTCCACACATACGCAAACATACAAACCCAAGCAGCCACGCGACACAAACAATAAACACATGAAGTGCTTTTGCTTCATCAACCTGAAACGCACTCGTATCAGCGGCGTTGGATCCTGTCCGTCTCACCCCAAACAGCCATCTCAAAAAGCCGCTGCCTTAAACAAACATTGCTCTGCCTCCATTTCATAAATTCTTTAAACTCCAGGGTTTCTCTCAATTATTCATGCTTCAAGAGCATCCGACGGCCGCAATGCAGCATTCTCTTTAAAAGATCACCGCCTAAAATAACAATGTCTTCACTCTTTCATTGGCATGCGACCATTTCCGGTGCTTTGGTCTACAGTTTTTAATGGACACCAGGCAAAGCTCCATCTCCTAATCCTCCAATGAGTGATGTTTTACACACACATACAACATGGGTCTCAATGAAAAATAGCAGGCCTTTTTCCATTGGAGGAAATCATCTGAAAAAAGCTGCGGCTGGCTGCTCCGCTCAGCTCGGCTCAGCTTTGCTCTGGGTGTGTTGGTGTGCACATCAGTGGTTGATGAGATGAGCCTTGAGATGTTGGAAAACACATCCGGCACAAACACAGAACGAGCAACTCGGCTGTTGTGACAGGCTTGTAATGGTTGGAGGGACCAAAGCAGGAAGTGTGGGCATCCAGAAGCAGCCACCCACTTTGTAGAATTCCCCGTTGTTGAAGTTCATCACTCACTTCTCTTTAATACCAACATGCAACTCTGTCATTGGTGCTAAGAGGCTAAAGCAGTGTTGTGCATTAATAATGCTCAAGAGAGCAATTGGAGGAAGCGAAGCTAGATTAGTTTCGCTTTCATCCCAGCGTGTTCTTCGTCTTTCACTGCTGGTTTGTCTTCGTCATAGACAGAAAGGAACAACTTTACCTTCCAACTGTCTTATTTACATACTGTCTGGTAGGTTGGCAACTATCCAATCTAAGAGCCCATGCAGCCAAAAGACAAAACATGACAGAGATGTTCCTTTAACTATTCATATCTCATGTTAACTGAGTACCTACTGCAGCACTCGCTATTTCATTGAAAACCTCTGCCTTTTTTTTTTGTACTTAAACAAGAGTTTGTTAAAATCCAAGAAACGAAGCTCCAATGAAGATTTTTTTTCCAGGGCAGAACTTTTATTGTACATCAAATATAACTTGCCCACTGTATCTGTCAACAATCTTATTTATTGTCATTTAAATACTTTGGACAGACCTGCTGCCATGATGCAGGGTGAGATTTTCTGGCAGCACAGATTTCAGTGCAATCTGACAGATTTTCTTACTTTTGGAACAGAACCTGGTTCCGTCATCAGACCTGGACTTCAAAAGTCACTGTGGACGAGAGAGAAATCCAACAAAACTGCCTCCTTTTCCACTGCTGCTCACTGTAATCTCTAATAGTGTTTATCAAGATATAAAGAGTAAAACTGTGGGACCGATGGAACATGTTTGGTTCTCATTTACGATGAAGCAAACTTGCAGCTTCAGTCTTTCTCGCTCAGCTGTGCTGCACATGTTGCAGACTTCATTCTGTGCTGGACACGTTCAAGAGCTCATTAATTTGTTATTGATCCTCTCCGAGTTTCGTAGCATACAGCATGATTTCCCACGTCTGCCTCACTTATTGAAAGCTGGTTAATGTGACAGACCTGATCGATGCACTTACGTAACTGTTCTTATGCAAAAAGTCCACTAAATACCAAACATATAAAGATGTTTATTGCTCAATATTAAATATAATAGAAGAAAAACCTTCTGGTTTTGTCAGCACAGAACAAGATCTGAGTGTGTGACCTTGCGAGAGCTTCTCCTCTTATATATCAAGCAACAACGATTCAGTTCATGTTCTCTTTAGTAAATTTACCAGAGAAGAAGTTCTTGGCTCGCAGGTAGCTGACACTCAGGCGGAGGATGGAGAGTTTGTCCAGACTTGCTGTCACCTCCTCAGGAAAAGGCAGCAGGCTGGCCAACCGTTCCAGCTCGCCGTTCAACCTGTCCCGATGCCGTTTGGACGGGTTGGACTTGGCCCCTTCAGCTGGTGGCTGCTTCACCCTGACCAACGTTATGAAAGGAGAAAAGGGTTGAAATAAAGTTTGTGCAGAGCCCACTCCTTAAAAAAACCCTAAACTCTCAAGTGACCCCAAGCAAATTATAAAAAGTGACCTCTGTCTGGATTTACATGTTTTTATGTCAACAATTTACCAAAGACCTCGTAGTTCCAATGACAGTGAATGTGTCAAAGTAAAATTTTGGGAACTGTGTGACAGCGATGACAGCAAGTTTATTCTGTACTGCCAGGCAAGTGGAAAAGAGAAATTTAAAGTCTCCTGTAGAGAATAATAACAATAGCAATAATAATAGCAATAATAAGAATAGTTTTGTGTGTGTAATAATAATTTAACAATTATTTTATTCACGTTTAATAAAGATTATTGTTTATTCCTCAAACGAAAGACTTGCTCTGCTTTGTTTCTTTAAAATAACATTAGTGATCAATGCAACAGAGGATCATAAAACAAAATCTTACAACCCAAAAGATTTATACATATCATTTAAAATAAGACAACATGCAGTCCAAATAAAAATGCTAAAATAATGATTATAATAATAATAATATTTTTGGACATCGACAGATCCAAAAAATGTGTTTAATTTTTTTTTTGTGTTTATTCAAAATTAAAAATGTTCCTCCCTTTTCCCCCTTAAAATGTTTTCATTCTTATAACGTACCGTTTTTGACCATTTGTGCTGAACTGGCAAATAGTTTGTTGCATCTGGGACATAAATGATGTCTGGAAATGATCACTTTTAGGAGCAACAACTCTGTTGAAACTGCTGATTTCGATGAGGTTTCTATGTTTTATTGAAGGATAAAATCTGTTAAACAAATCCCAATTTACGATAAACGCACTTTATACCACCTTCACAAGAACATAAATAGAAAGGCAGAAAGAAAACAGTTGAGGAATTTGTGGGTGTGATTTGCGTCATGGAGCAAAATATGTTTCAGCTGAAGTGAACCACAGACTTGATTTATAGCATAAATCAAAAAAAGGCCTGGAGAAAAAATCTGGTGCATATTTACAAGTTAATATGATGATGGCTGGTAGATGGAGTGTTTTGGCATTCCTCAATTATTCCAATCATGTTCTCAGAGTGGCCAAGTCTCTGCAGGCCAACAAACATAATTAATGAAGAGCTGATGTATTCAGAAAATGAAAAAAAATAGGTCAATCTGCAGAAATGGTGGCGTTTCTTGATAATGTAACAAACCTGTTATTACATTCTTTTATCATTATTCATTCTCTTGACTTCCCTGTTGTATTTGCATGTTTAATATCAATCCTTCTTTTTTACAAACAACAGTGATTCCTCAAAATGCTGTTGCTGACCCTCGAGCCATCATCTGCATCAGTGAATATTTTCTATTGGCAGAGAAGTTTAACAGTCTAACTATTTCCAAATCTCCTCCAGTCTGTAAGAAGCAACTGTGTGAGGAATGAGAAAAAACAGTTTTTCTTCTTTCTGGCACTATTTAAACCTCACAGTTATATTCTGAATAACCTAAAAAGAGGTTGAAAGTAGACCATTTTGCATTTTACATGTGGAAAAAAAAAGGTTGGGATCCACTGATCCACACGATCTCTATGCACATGTGTTTTACAAGATTAAATGGAAAATAAAGCATTAAATAAAAATGAACATTTTTGTGTTTCTCGTGTTTTTGCCGCGAGCAAACAGAATCAGATAAAATAAACTAGAATTATTTGTTTTTGCATGAGGATATCAACATTTCACCATGATGATTGTTGTTGACAGCAGCTCATGTGCCATGCAGTGAGTTCACATACACACACTGTCACATTTTATCACTGCACACCAACATGGACGGAGGTCTGTTTATATTTACATGCTTGACCTGCAGTGCTGGTCATTCTTGTGTGTGTGTGTGTGTGTGTGTGTGTGTGTGTTAGCTAGTTTGCTACCATAAACTGCTATAATAAACTTGTAATTTCAATATAATCAATCAACTGATTCAATTATTTTTCTTTTACGTCTATAGGATCTCATGCCATCACATTAAACTGCCTTTTTTATGCTCCAGTCAGATGACACTGTTCACCACACCGACAATGGTTTATTATTGATCAAGATAAGATCATTATAATCTACATGTTTTCAAGCATACATCAATGCATCCTTTATTCACATCGATAGCTATGATGGATAAAGTACAGAAAAGCAAGGAATCCTTTTTAAACTGCAATTAAACAAGCAACAAATTATGAAACCGTGGTTGATCAGTGTGTGTCAAATATATACTAAGCGTGTTTTACATTAAAGAGCCTTGTCACTCTTTAATTTTCCTGCGCTGCCTCCTCAAATTAAAGATACTGAAAGCGATATTTCTTATAAATTGCTTTTTTAAGAATTATCATGCAATATAGATCATTTGTTTTCCCAAATTAGAGTTAAATGTAACAACATTCTTGTCTCACTCACAGGTTAATTCTCTTTTATATAAATATGTCCTCATAAGAAAAGCCAAACCAAGAGCAGTGACATAATTTACTGACATATTGTGCAGTTTGGCTCAGATACTGTTCTCATCAAGCAGCAGTGGCTGTCTGACCTCATGTGTCTTATTGTGCACAGTTCAGAGCTTTTCTGTGGTCAGTCACACGTGATCACATCCTGAAGACTGACTGTGTATTTTAAATGTTTAAATGTTTTACTTTTGGTAGAAATCGGCAGGATTTGAATCAGTTTGTGGACCTCAAGGCCTTGAAACATATAGCTTGTCAGAGGCCATTTTAAAGGGCCAGTTAGCATTTTTTCTTTTAATATTTTCACATCAGACTTTGACGTGTCTGCTAGTGAGAAGCGACTAAACATCAAATATTTCAAAGCAAACAAAACAACTTTATTAGAGGAAAAAAAGCTGCTCTTCTGAAGGGCGTTTTGACAGAAAATGGCGCAAGAAGCAACACTATGCATGCGGGTTCCGGTGAGTCATTTAAAAAATGATAAAAACGTCAAAACAAGAAAATCGGGAACTTAAAATGTGATTTCGTTTATTTGCATTAAAATAGGCATTTCTTAAACAAATATCTGTCAGCACAAACTGAGCTAAACTATGCTAAAGTTAGAGTCAGGCCGCAGCTACAGGCCTGCAATAATCCGCAGGCATTAAAGCAACGCTGCACAACATTTACCAGCTCACTTCTCACGCATTTCAACCACCACAGAACCGCACGGAAAATCCTAGCAGGTGCATTACATGAATTCATGCAGAGAAAAGGAAAGAAATCTTAAGTCAAATTTAGTTCCAATTCGTTTAAGAATATTGTTTTTTTTCTCTCGTCTGTTTGTGCAAACTGACATCACAGTTCACGTGGGCTCATCGGGTCGATTTTTACCTTTTATTAGAAGGGTGTTTCAGTACACAACATTGCATGACAATAAAATGAAAAATATGATGGAACTCACGCTCTCTGGACGGGTTTTCTCCTCTTGCGTCCCGCATACATGACGGCTCTTCTTATATAAGCCTCTGATGAATCCCTCAGAAATAGCTACACAGAGCCTCTTTCTCCGCTACATGTAAGCCACCCAGAATATACTGCTATAATCCTCCACAACAAAAGCTGTCAACACATTCTTACAAAATTTAAAAAACAAAATAACACGCAGTCAGACAATAAATTAATAAGTTAGGTCGAACGGGACGTCTTTCGCCTCGTCTTCATTTGCCGCTCCGCTAAAAGGAGTAAAAAAAAAAACAAATTTAAATTTGCAAAAAGCAGCAGCAAATTTCGATCCACTGAAAAACAGAGGACGAGTCAGAAAAATAAGGAATCAGTTGTTGTCCCATCAGCCTGACGGAAAGAGGAACTTGTTCCAAGTAAAAAGGCGATGTTGAGTTTTCATCCTCATGAAGGTGGAAAAAAGGATGAGATTATCAGAGAAGTCGCGCGATCTGAACACAAATCCTCTTCATTATTTATCCAGTTTGGGAAAAACAACAAGAAAACTTCAATAAAACTCAGGAAAAAGCTTCAAATATTTACATTTTATAATCTACATCAGCGGTGCACTCCAATTAGCGCCGGACACGAGCTGCAAGGGGGGCAGGGGGTGCGCGCATTCCACTGGCGGGCACGCCCGACACAGATTTTTTTTTTTTTGCACGGGCGCGCGCTCAAGAAGCTTCTTACGAATTGCAGCACAGGGCAAGAGGCAAGCGCGTGCACGTGAGAGAGTCGCCTAGAAACACAGGCCTGGCGTGTCCACGTTAGCGCGCTCCCGATCAAACGCTGTGGTCCAATCAGCGTTCAGATGAGAGATGGAGGTTTGTGTGGAGCCTGCAGTGGCCCGAGCTGAATGTGGGTCAGGGGTTAGACTTTTAAATAATGTAAATGTAATAATTTCAACATTAAAAAACCTCTCTGTGTGTCTTTACCTGCAGTGATGGGACTAAAGGACATTTCGTTTCTACTGCTGATTTGATTGGTAGTAAACACGTGGAGTCAGTCTGCATAATGTGGCAAAAACATGAGGAGCTATAAAATAATTCATAGGTTACACAGTGGGGGTAATAAAAGAAAAAAAGAAAATATGGATTAATAAAGGATAAATAAGGATAAATGAAAGAGAGTAATTACTACTATTATTTTTAATGACAAAATGACGTGAAAACGATGTAACACTGTGAAAAAAGTTTACTACTGCTGATGAATTAGAGAAGAAACACCAGAATTTGCAACTTTGCTTAATCGTTACAAAACTTTGAAGTAAGTCACAACCTTTTCTTAGCTGTCCTGCCTTCAACTTTTACGTTTGGTCCGCTCTCAGAGTCGTATGGTGTTATTTTTAGCTGCAGCGGGCAGCTGTTTTCATCAGGAAGCTCTAAAAATTCACTGTGCGGCCAAAAACAAGGCAGAGGCTGCAAGAAGGTAAATGCAAATGTCATAAAAAAATAATAATAATAAAAGAAGAAACTTAAACTTCAAATAATCAGCCTGTTAGTGCTACTGCTTAGAAATATACCTGCAAAATTAAACTTGGTCTAGCTGAGGCTGTGATTTTTGTGCTTTTTAACCATGTGTTTACTTCCATAACTGGCTGCTTGATGAGTATAGTTTATTCACATACTTTATCATATACATAACACCACTTGTGGGCACAGCAGAGCATTCAGAAATTAACTCACATTGTGCAGGACTTTTGGATATATTGTAAAAAATAAAAACTGCATGAGGTCAGAATTATGTTATTTAGAGATGGTGGCAGAAAAAACTGAATCAATGTCATTGTAAATCGTATGTAAAGCCTCCAATCAAGCAGCTGCACTCTTGTTCTGTGTGCAAAACAGTTTTCATTGCTGTTGTTGCTGATGTTCCTGCTGATTTTGGGACCCATGACCTTGTCACGTCCCAATACTGCCCCAACGTACAAATGAGTATTGTGTCATGCACATGCGTCGCATTAATGGATGACACAACCGCAACACTTACTGACCACAGGATATGCAAAGAAGCCATCATGCACACGCACAGAGTTTAAAGCAAATGCATCTTTAGCCATACAAGATGGTGTTTGCTCCTTACTCTCAAATATCACCAACACAGGGGCTAATTTCCTTCATGCCAGAGCCCAACAAACAACATAAGCCAATTGTTCAGCTCAAGTTTTGCAAGATTACGTAAAAAACATTGTTAATATTATGACAAATGCTTAAAACAAAAAACACAAAACAAAAATTTTGTGTGCGTCCTCATACTTTGAGTTTTGCGTGGAAATTGAGTTCATCTGACATCTGAGCTTTAACATGTTAACTGGCCAAATTTTTAGGATCACAGCAGCTTTGCACTACATTACTTTTTAAAATGATGCACATAATATTAATACAAAAAATCTGTTTTACTATCTTAAACTTTCCTTTACTTTGCTGAGGAATCCCTGGTTGCCCTTGTTGGCCTCAAAGTGGGCTCAGGTCCCCACTTTGTAAACTACGCAACATCAACAACAAGCTGTGTGCACACACACGGCTACAGTTCAAGTTTATTTACTTAAGCTCTCCTCCCCCCGCTGAGCTTCAATATGCCAGCTGCTGTCAATCATTCACCGACAGCAACACGCCCCCAAGCTGAAATACTTTCTTCTTCTCTCATAATAATAAATTAAAACTATTAGCAACACGTTTGAAAAGCAGATTCACATAAATTATGACCGCAGAATGGTGATTTTAGTTGGATTTATCAGTGAAATATGGTCTAAAGATTTAACAGTAGTTTAAATTAGGACACATCATGTAAACTCAATCTAAAAAAAAAAATAAAAAAGTAGTAATAATAGAAAACACACAAGCAACGAATGTGAACGAGTGTTTAATATACATTTTTCCCGCGTGCTTTCACTTTAAACCTTAATTCTAGTAAAAAATTGAACAGAAAATATTACTAGAAAGTTAACAGAATGAACCAAAGATTAATTCAAATATTTAAAAAAAAGAGAAGCTTTCCAGGAGACTTGGACTTATGACTTTAGTATTTCTGAAGTTCTGACTCGGTCCTTCACCTCACAGGAGAATGAAATGCACATGTACAGCATCTAGTCAGACTGTGTGATATCAGAGGTTTATCACAGCTGTTCTGACAGCAGACAAAGACAGATAAGTCTAAATGTTCAGATATGGAAATGCATACATTAGTCACATGACCAGATCCGACCCCTCAGGGCACCGCAGACCCCTCTAACACATGTTGAAAAAAAACTAGGCCAACATGCTGATGGGTTTTTATTGCAGTCAGCTCCATTTAGTTACTGTTTCCATTGTCAAGCCGTCACTTTCCTCTTCATGGGATGACGAGTTGACTTCATTGTGACTTCTGTCAGGTGCTGGAACCAAAAATGTCAATTAAATTTGCTTTTTTTAATCCAAGGTGCTCAGAGAATAAATACTTTGACAGTAATGGCCTTTTTTTTAAAATTTGATCCTCTTAAAAAGACGCCAACTTTGCATGTAACATGGCAAGAATCTTACAGGCAGTTTGCCAAAAAAAAAACAAGGCTGGTAAATCCATTCCCATCAAGAGCCGTCACAGCTTTTATATCCTCCTTTAATGGCCATTTTAAATTATTGAACACAAATCAGACGAACTCTGATGTGACGGCTGGAGCTGCTTGTCTTTGGCGAGGCGTTTGATGTCTGATGGTGATGATGGCTGCAGCTGTTTTTCCAGGATTGAGTGAGCGAGTCTTGAATGGAACAGGATCTTTGCGAGAATCAGTTTTGCAGCAGTGGACATGCAAACTGCAGCTCATTTCTGCAGAGCATCCGTGGGGAGCTAGCTATGAAAAAAAGCCATCTGTGAATCAGTGTTGGTTTACAAATTTTTGTGCAAATTTTTATAGACTGTGCTCTTGGATTGTTAATCCTTGCACAGCTGTATTGTAGGTTGATAGACCATCAGAAAATGCTACATTAGATATCGTAGCAAATGGTTCAACATTTACCGTTGGTTGAGGAACAACAAACCAAGGCTCTGTTACTCAAATGGCATTTCATTTTGTGAAGAGTGCGTTAGACACTTATAGGGTTTGAACTCAAAGGACTGAATTTCGGACCTGACTCAAAACCATCTGTCTTTACGTAGGACTTTAGCGGAAAGACTTGAGATTAACTTGTGAGTTTGAAAAACAATGATTCTGTCTCAACACTGGTGTCCTTTAAACTCTGGTCTTTTACCAACGAAGCAGAATTTTGCAAATGATGCAAACACACTTCCCCTTAAGTTTTTTTCAAAATCTACTAATTTCTCCAACCTTTTTATAGTTTTTGGCACTCTTCTTGTCATCTGTCTTTTGATTTTGCCTGCTAAATAAACTGAAATAAATAATTGTTATCACCTGACAGTTCAGTATTTCAGTATTTCAGTCCAACTGCATGCAGGTTAGATTGTCTGATGACTTTAAATTATTACAGGTTGGGTTTTAAATTCGGAAGCTTTCAGTGTTACAGTCAGTCCACCTGTCCCTTGTCTCCAGCCTTTTACCAGTCTCCCCTGACTCCATCATTGCGTTTTTCCTTCCGTCCACCAGGTGTCCCCGGACTTGTCCCTACATCTCATTTCCTCTGTTGCTCCATCAAAGTCACAGACATCAGTAAACATTTACCGTTTTATTCCTCAAACACAACCAAACAAACTCATAATAACAAACAAGCGTCGCAGTTCGCTTTGAATTGACAGCGTGTTGACAGGTCCTTTTGATTGACTGTATATTTTTGTTTTGCCTGTACACATCCCTGCAGAAATCTGTAGACACTTGCCCTTCATAGCTCCGGGAACTGGAGGAGGGGGGGGGTTGGGAAAAAAGAAAGGTTCTGTGTTTGTTTAGATCTCGTGTCCCACAGGAACGATGCCATCGCAGCTGTAAATGTGTTTTTCATGCTCTGAACCCAACAGAACAAGGAAAAAAAGAGAGAGCTGTGGTCTTCTTCAGTGTGCCCGCTGTAAAAGGTCGTCTTGTCAGCCTGAAGGACAGCTGTGTGCGTCCAGCAGAGGAGTCCATTCAGACCGGAAACAACATGCCAAACTTGTGTACAACCTCACCTTGTTGTACCCCGCAAGACAGCTGCTGGATATTTCCCCCAGGCAACATTCAGTGTTATGCTTCAAGGTGGTACACACCCTAAACTACGCTCAGGATTAAGATTAAGAATGGATTATTTCATGAAAGGAGGCTAAAAAAAATGATTTATGAGGTTGTTGCTTTGTAAGTCATCATTCAAACAGTTCACTGGGCCTGCTAGAAAACAAACGGCTTGTCATCTTACGGCTGTCGTGAAAGTTAAAGGAAAAAAAAGCTCTGGTACGTCGGTGGTGAGAAACACTGTGGCCATCTTACGTCACAAAAGCATAACTACATATGGTCAGTAATGAGCACACTGGCCACAAAAAAGAGCTTTTGTTCCTTTTTCTTCAAAATAAAACCAGATGAACTATTGAGAAGACTTCAAGCATTTCAACTCATCAGACTAAATAACTATAATAATAATTTAGGAATAAGAACTAAAGGATTCTTCACATTATAGTTAGTAGGAGGACTCTGGCTTTGAGTTCATGACAGGCTGCCCTGTGTACATGTTAGGATCAGGGAGAGGGAGCCCTCTGGTGGACAAACAATTATTCCCTTTTAGAGAGTTAGCACGGTGCTTCCTCATCACATGACCAGCGCTGTGTTGTGTTTCCCGTTCCCCACCTCCCCTTTTCTTCTCCCTTTTAACTTCCTACATACTTTCATTTAGCTGTGCCTCTTCATCTCCTTCACCTGGCTCAGTTTGAAGACAGAATCTGCAGCGAAGGTCCATGGAAAAAGTTACCTATCCAACTAAAAAGCTCTGTAAGCCAATCAGTGATGTGTGAACGAGGTTTGTCCCTGACCACACTTCAGCTTCATGAGGTGGACATGTTTAAGAACTGTTGAAAGCAACAGCACATGAACCTTTAAAGATAATAAAAGCAATCCTTGTCATGACGTGCTGCTCAAAACATCTACTCGTTCAGCTTCAGCTGTCACCAAAAGTCTCTCCACGGTCCAATAAGTTTAATCTGGTCTTTAACTTCGAGTTGTAGAAGAAATGAGCCCAACACAGTTTGTAGCATTGCACACATGTAATTATTAAAAAATATTGAACAGTAGACAAAACTGTTATTTTTTAAAAACATATAGGTCAATATAGATATAATAATAACTTTGCAAAATATAAGTGGATTATAATAAACTGAATAGATGTGATTTTTTTTTTTTTTTTTTTAAATATCAGAAATATGGCAAATGTCAAGGCACATTTTCATAGTGGCTACAGGGATGGCATGTCTGCATCAAAGTTCAACATTAAAGGAGTTTTATAGGCTCACATGGAGAATCTCAACAGGACAAAGACGAATGATGCAGCTAAAAGACGAGCAACCAGGATGCAGGTAAGTAGAAAGTGTTTATATTTGAGACTTTTGGGTTGTTTTCTTTAAATTTATCACTGAAGATGTCTGTTTTTTCAACTTTTAAGAACTGTAAAGTCGCTGTTTCAAGAAAACATACAAAACAGATTCTTGAGGAAAAGTTAAAATACTGAATGATATCCCACAATGCAGCAGAAGTAAAGAGAGGCTGCCGTGATAATGCTGAATCTTGTTCATGCTCGTCCAAACCACTAACGCTGTTTCTGTAGTTCAGTAAAAACACAGATCAACTGGGTCAAAACAGAGTAAAGACCACAAACAGGAAACATACAGGTAAAAAAATGTAATCTGATTGATTGGTACACCAGCGATGGGTAGATGAGTGAAGATTTTTCATGTTAAGAAAGCCCACACCAATGTTTTGTTTTTTTTTTGTCTCTTTGGGTGGTGCCACCCTGATGAGCAATATATCAAAAACATCTTGGGAAACACGGTGCGGTAGTGACATGTTTTCTGATGGGCCGATTTCTTAAAGCTCAGCGGTTATTTGTCATCGAGTTTAAACTGATTTACAGTCATAAGAAGATGCAACTCAATCCCACAAAAACAGCTCTCACTTAGCAGCATCACATTCAAAATAAAATAATCTACAGCTACTCTCATTTTCTATTGTTGTACATACATCACTGAAATGAAAATAAAGCAACAAGTCAAAGTGTTTGCATCCCTGACAGCAGCAGAACAGATGTGACCCTTAAACCTGATCACAGCAGGTGATGGCAATCCATGTTTTGTTAGATTTTTCTCCACTTATCTCCAAACTGTTAACTGTTGGTCTCAAATTGAGGGATTCGAGAGATATAATTCTCAATCACAGCACATTTACACTGCTCACAGATGAAATGTATCACATGCAGATGCACTTTGTACATATGGGATTTTAGTAAGACGATGCAGTCGTGATTCAGATGATGACATTGGAAAAGTTTTTTTAAGGCATCTAACTGTTTGTTTTTTGGGACTGAACGAATGCCCCTGACTGAAAACAAAGAAGTGAGGACGTCTGGTTTCCCTTATGAAAACATATTTCTTTGGCTGTTTGGATCCACTTGTCCAGCCTTCATAGCTGACTCAAGCTAATCCCGGTAAACGCACTTGTGGCCTTACACTTCATTAATGTTGTAGTGTCTCTTTACTAAAAAACCGAAAGGCGACGACTTTAAGGCAACACAGACTGGACAAAGTACATACAATAAAAAGTGATATAGGAGCACATGAGGATAAATGTTTAGCACATACCGGCAAGCTATAGCACTGTGTATTGACCTTATACTGAATCTGTTGAACATGTCTCTACTTTGAAAGGCTCATGGCTAGAAAATCAAAATTTCCTTTGCATTCAGCAGACGCTCTTTGATAACGCTGAACTGAGCAAACAGGATACATGGCTATAAAAGAAACTGCGGTTAAGAGTTTTATGTTTGTTTTTTAACAAAGAAAGACATAAAATTACGAAAGTAAATAGATAGGTTAAAAGTAATGCCAAAAGGCTTATTTATGGCTTGTGATAATTAAAGGGTAACTTGAATATTTTTACCCACGCCCTGTTTTTCCATGTTTTTGTATCTATGTGACTGAAAAAAATGACATCAGTCCACTGGGAGATCTGAAGCCTTGGAACCAGTTGCATTGTATTCTTTAAAGTTGTAACAGTGCAGCAAAGTGCAAAGTACGTTTGGTAAAATGGCTCAGATTACTATTGTTAAAAGGGATGAAAAAAATGTAAAAAATTCAAATTATGAATGGACAGACTGACATGAAAAATTCTCACTGCAATTTGGTTTTCAAATTTACTGTGAATTTCCTTTACAGAATAAAATTTCTATTTATTTTTTTGCACTTATTTATTGCTTGTACAATTAATCGATTAATGGATTACAGGACTGACTGGCAGACAACCAACAAACTGTCTTGAACACTTCAGCTCAACAAATGTGGAGAATGAGCCACTTCCTTTGTTTTTAACCACAGAAGATTGTAAATCTTTGGGTTTTGAAAGGTCTGATAATAAGAAGCCATTTGAATTGGTCACTTTGGGTTCTTTGAAACTGTCAGTGTAATTTTTTAGTAAATTCTGACATTGTAGAGATGAAACAGTTGACTGATTTCAATTTAAAAAATGCAGAAGGTATTACACATTTCATTTTTACCCTAAAATATTTATTTCTTATTCATGGATTCTGCTATTTTTTTCATTTTCTTTTGTAACTTTTATTGTTGGGTGAAATTATTCAGTCCACAGTGGGACAAGTTCACTTGGGTCTCTCTGTGGTTTTCCAGGTACTGCTGCATGTTAAATGCATGCTCCGGAGCCGACATGCTGGGCACAGCAGTCAGAGGACTGATGATGGTGCTCTCCTGGTTGATGGCCGATGTTCCCACCACAGGCTCGCTGTGGTTCCACTGAAAGTAGCAGGAGCCAGGGGGAGGACTCTGATCCAGAGACCTGTTTGTCCCCTTAAGGCCTGAACACCCTGAAAGAGCCAGGATGCCGCTTCCTGCTGCATTGGCTGAAAAGTGCTGGTTGAACATGCAGCTGCTGTGAGCAGCTTCCTGACCACATGCCAGCCCTCCCTGCTGAGTCTGGTTCTGTCCGACGACACTCCTTGGCCACAGGCCAGCATGTGGGAATGTTTGGCTTTCTGAAGTTTGGCTGTGGCCCGCTGGCAGCAGCTCGTGTCCATTCTGCATGATGCCAGCATGAGGCAGCTTTTGCTGCTGGCTCTGCGGCCACTGCTGAATCTGGTGGTTGTGCGTTTTCAAAGGTGTGGCAAAGGGAATATTAGGTGCGTTAGAAGAATTTGAGTCATTGCAAGGGATCAGCGGTGGCAAAACGTCCAATACACTGGGTGCTAAATTTTTTGCTTGCAAATTGTTTTGAGGGAACAGAGTAAGTTGGCTTGACTGTGTCTGGCCAGGAGTTCCCTGAGGGCTCGTTTGGCTTTTAGCTGCATGCCTACAGGACGGAAAAGAGGCTGAGGCATCATCAGCTGAAGCGCCAGGGACGGTGAGTGCTGGGAGCTCTATAGAGGGGCTGAAAATGTCCTGGAGCTGCAGAGGCTGCTGAGGGGCCGGGTTGGGGTCAGTAATCAGGGGAGCATTATGGGGAAGGTCCTGAGTCTTGCTGTATAAATGAGCAGACTCTATTAAATCTTGCCCTGTTATCACATGTCCATTCATTGCATCCTGCTGGTTAGAGTAGATTCCATTCACTGGAGGGAAAGCAGGTTCAGGGCTCGGTGTCTGAAACAGCTGGGCAGCCTGAATAAAGTGGTCCTGGTGATTGTTGTTGACGGCTGTGAGGCAGCTCTGAGGGCCGCTGTTCAGACAATCTTCTCCCGTCTCCTTGAACAAAACAGTATCAATGTAGTCAAATACATCGTTGCTGAGGATGCTGTCCAACTCCGAACTGACATTTTGCTGATCCTCAGTCTGACTCAGTCGCTTCAGGGCATTTTCCAACTCCAACAGCGACGCGTCAGCAGGGTCGAGATTCCCAAACGCTGAGCAGAGGCCACCATTTTGAGCCATTGCTTCCAGGCTGTCAATCATAGTCATCACTGATTGCTTGGCATTTGTTTTCATTACAAAAGGGTCACCTGTAGTGACATTGGCCCCATTTTCCTGCCATGCATCACTGCCAATGCTGACCAGGGCACGGGTGTCGATGAACACCTCATCTACAGGCACCGGGGGGTCCACTGTCTGGTTGTAGGCTGTTTTATCCTGTTTCAGGAAGGAGTCCAGCAGAGAGCCGGGGGCCACATCTTTGTGCCTGTCACTTTTATTGAACATGCTATTGAACTGAAACTGAGTGACGTCCACTGTGGGGCCGGTGTCATAGAGGACCGCCTCTCCTGTGGTGTAGCTGAAGGGAAGCTGCATTCTTCTCTGACGCAGATGTTCCTCACCCTCCGTGTTGCTGAAACAGGATAAAACACACACGTTAAATTACTGACACCAAAATCTGAGCTCAGAGATCAGAATAACTTTCATTATTTCATGAATCTTCCGCTCTGATTGACAGTGTGTCATCCTATTTGTTTTATAACTCACAGGAAGGTTTTCTCGCCCATGTCACCAGGTGTTTGCTTGTATTGGAATTGTAAGGACACCGAGTGTGGTGCAGACCTTCTCTATATGTGAGGTGTTTTAAGACATCTTATTTCATGAATTGGCCCTTTAGAATAAAACAGCTTTGACACGAAAGTGAAGCAGTTAAAGAATAAAACACTTACACTAAAGCTTTCTGATATGCAATGATGAACTCAGGCCTCCCGTCTTTGTAGATCAGCTTGGCGTTTGACTTCACCCAAACCCAGCCACCTGACTTACTCAGGAGCCTGAAAACGGTCAGACCGCTCTCTCCTGTTTTCATCACTGTGATCCAAAGACAAAAACAGCAAACAATGAAAGATTATCAGTGCAGCAACTGTCTTTTGTAACTTTTCTTAAAGGTTACCTAAGCATGGAAATAATTTGCTAGATAAGATTTATTCATGTTATGAGCTATGACGTGCTGTTCTTAGAGCTTTTGCAAGAAAAGCACAAAACATATAAAAAATGTTTTCCTTGTTGATTGTTTGAAACAAAAGAGGCCACTGGGTCATTAGGATCAAAGTGCTTCATTTATCCAGCGGCATAAAAGAGAAAATGTCTTTGTCACTTTCCTGGCAAATGTTTCTTGTTTACAAGCAGGAATTTTGTTTTTGGGGAAAGTTCCAGGGGTTATATTAACATCAGGCAGCAATAGGATTAGTTCAACAGGCATTCAAAGAGATAACCACAATATAATCAGACATTCTAAATGTAAACCTCAAGATTTTATGTCTTTAGACCTATTATTTGTATACAATTAACATTTTGAAATGGCCACAAAAAACTGTTGTTTTAGCTTTACAGTGGAAACAAGCTTTTAAACATTCTGTCCTGTGTTAAGATTCTTACTGTATTTTCTGAAAAAGAGCGTTCTTAAAAGGAAGTATTTTTATTGAACTACCTCTTCAGAGAGAAACAATGTGAATGTGTCACAGCATCTACATTAAATTATAGCATCTGTGTTAAATTAAATGTCATTTGGAAATCGCCAACGTACTGCGTATGTGGTTGTCGGCGCAGTACATCATATCAGCCGCATGGATGAATTGGTAGCCGGAGCCTTTCATGCACAGTTCAGTCTCCGAATAGCCAAGAATGACCTTCCCCCTAGAGAAAGCCAAAGGAAAAAAAATTATAATGAAAATCATGAAAAGATAGACTTCTTCAGATACCTTCAAGTTAGAACCCATTTTATTAGTAATATAAAAATAACAGAGGGTAGCA
>JAQNCA010000005.1:1830473-1845032 GCA_029783725.1 Acanthurus tractus | reverse complement strand
AATACTGAACTCTCCCGTCTTAATCCTTCTGCCTGTTTATAATACAACATATCGTCAGCACCTGCTGCTTCTACAATACATAATCATCACTGGTTGTAATCATTATGCAGAACAAAGTGTGAAAATGTACCTGACAGATGAAAAACAAACACAGCGCAGGGCAGTTGACAAGCACAGGTTTTATCAACCACAAAGCGTGGCCGAGCTCTGGCACGAGACACCAAGACAAGCACTCCCACCTGTCATAACTTCCTCATAATCTGATGTATCTAACGTAGCTTGACACAACAAGACTAATGAAAAACACGAGTAAAGCTAAACTCTGCATTTATGCACCTGCTAAAGGTTAATCAGATATCAATCAGTGTAGAGGACTTTTTCTTCATTGTACAGCAGTTACAGGCACTGACGCTGTTAAATGGTGTATTGACACAAGTTTAATTTAGCTTTGTCTGCTCTACTTTGTGTTTCCCTTTATGCTCTTTACTTTATCCGTCTCGTGTTGCTTTTAGTCTGACACAGTTACACAGTTTTATCCTGTGTGTGATGTTTATCTCAGGATATACACGACATCAGACCTGCTTCATGGCCCTGCTTCACCTGACCGCAGTTAAATATGGGAGAAACTGCTTAGTTTTAAAGATTTGGTGTTTCTTTTAACCATTCCCTCATTGCAAAAATGACACTAACTCTCTGTAAATACTAAATTTAACAACAATTCATTCTAATAATCACTGCAAAAGCATGTGAGACAGAAATTTAAACTGAACCTAAACTTTATTAGAAAGATAGTTTAGTACCTGACTTTATTCATGCATTGATCTTACAAAACAAAGTTTACTCTAAAGTTTATCTGTGCTGTATTGTGCTTTTAAAATGTGTTTGGAACAACAGTAGCTTCACCTGAATAGCTGGACTCCTGGGATCAGCAGTCTGTGGTTTTGTTATGACATCTGCTTATTGTTACAAGGGCGTAACGCAAAACATGCCGTAGTCTGATTAATGTGGCCTGTTATGATAAGTGTTTTGTAGAGTTGATACATTTGTGAGGCTAATAGAAACAGTGTTCTTTAGACACAACACATCTTGGTAGTGTTATGTTGTTGCAGTAACTCATTTCAGCCACCAGTGAGCTCCGTATTTGAGATGATGAAAACGTAGGATGCTTCATTGAAACCCCCGAGTTTAAATTCAACCCACTGTTTTAAATAGAATAACAACTTAAAAGCAAATGCTGGCTGAACAGACAGATGCATGTGACTTCTGAGTAGTGTCAGAGGAGCCAGCTTGCAGCAGGAACAACTTGTGAAGTAGCAAAACAGTGGTCTTTCTAAGCTTGCGAGTTTCCATGCATTAACATCCCTCCAGATTAGAAAGATTATACTAACCCCAGGATAACATCTTATTTGAATTGGCATCTGTAAGTTACAGTATTTGCTTCTTGCTTAGAAAATAAAAGCGAAGAAGTACTTGACATGGCATGACAGCGTAGGTATTAGAGTATATAATAAACATTTTCAACTAGCGTTTGAGTGGGTGTTTTTCCCCACAGGTTAACTTGTTTTGTACCTGGAGCAGAAGGTCCCCCTCAGAGAAGCTTGCAGTGTCCATGTGGTTCCCGTTCTCCCCGTTCACTCCAGGAAACAACAGGCCGGTGTTCTTCATGGTTGCTGCACACAGGGTGACAAAACAACATGTTAAATCTGCTCTGTGTCACTGATGTAATCTGCATTTAAACTGTTGAAAAGCTTGAGCAGGGCATCAGCCCCCCTGAAAGTTTCAAAGGTGTTATTTTACATTTTCATGTTTAACTTGTCATCCTTTCCATAAGTTGTAATGTAGTTTCATCTATTTTACCAAGAACCACTGGCTGATGAAATTTGGAACACCTACATATTTAATAAAACTGAGTTCCTCGAAAACATCAACAGGACAGAGCAAAGTTGGAAATCACATTTTACAAGAAATAAAATGAGGGATATTAAGAATGACTAATTCCCCTTAAGTTTAAATTCAAATACTTGAATCATTAGGAACAGAGTTAAATACTGCATGGGGAAAAAAGAGAACACATTCACATCTAAGCAAATTGTATTCTCAATACTTATGAAATCTGTGGGACTTAAATCATGAGCAATGTGTATTACACTGTGATTTATATGTGTACAAATAACATTTTTACCTTAAACTGACTTGAATTTATGCTGACTGCTGTGAGTAGCAACATTTAATGGACTAGCTGACCAATCAATGAAGTTCCTATTATTAAAAAAAATATTGCTTATCATTTGGCTACAATATGGCTTAAAACGAATGCTCAAACTGGTTTGTCAGCCGGTTTCTCAACTTCCTGCAAAGCTAGACTACTACCCATACACCACCACCCCAGCTCAGGGGGTTGTCGTATATGGGTAGGAAATTTCCATATGGAAATTGTCTGTAAAATGTTTAGGACCCAATAAGACTTAATTTCTTAATCAAGTGAGTTCCACATTCCTCTGAACAATTTTAGATGTCCTGTGTCTATTTCTGGATACAGGATTTCAGAAAACTTCCCAACTTATCTGTTGTATTTTTATCTAAAAGACATGCTCAAGGTATCTTTGTTGCAAACAGATAATCACACTCCAGTGTAGGCAGAAGTTGTTACACTTTGTAAAACTACTGAGGCTTTGCTAGGCGTGAACAAATTATATGACCATGTCTGAAAATGAACAATGTTTTTTTTTTTTTTATGATAGCTTTTTATTGACAGTGCTGTATATCTGGTTATCTTACAGAACAAGATTCCTTTATGGGTCTATAAATAATCTAGCAATCTGCTGCTGCACACTCTAGATCATGACTCTGCAGCAGAAGAAATGCAGGAAAAAAAATGCAAAGAAAGCTATCTGGGATAAGTTGAGCTTCAATTGTCGGTTTCCGAACCAGAAGAGAAGTTTTTTTTAATGTTGGAGAACTGATTTGGCAGCCTGAATATCTGCACACACATAACAAATACAAACACACTTTGTCCTCTTGCATCTACCCCTGGGGAAAGTTTGTAAGCAACAGCCAACAAGAGTGTTTCCCTTATCTGGACGGCCACTACAGGAAAATCTCAGGATATGGCCTCTCCCAAACCCTTGGTCCAGTCCTTGCACGCAACTTCTTTAAGAAGGGAAGGGGGCCTCCTGGAAACCCCTCCTAAACCCAGACATATAGATACTCCTCATCCCTTAGCTTGAGCAGAGACAGTGTTTTATAGAAACAACAGAGCTGCAGAGCCCAACAATCTCACATTCACAGCACGAAAAGCCTCAGGCATGACGCACAATTCAATCCATCCCAACAACAATATTAGCATAAAATGTGAGATTTATGTGTGGCCTCTACAGAACAAAAAAAAAAAAAATTCCAAAACAATCAGACTGACAAAAATCAAGGCTGTGTTGGAACTAGGTGGACACATTCACACACAAAATTATTCCTACTGCCTCAGCCAAAAAATAAACAGGCAAATGCAGATTATAACAATATAAACTGAAATCAGGATAATAAACCACATTCCTAATGTTGCTGGGGTTTTCTTTCTCACTGTCGTGTTTGCGTGAGTAAAAGGACCTCTGTTTTTTAGTTTTCATTCTAGTTTTCCTCCCTCAGGATGGACTTTGGTTTCCCCTTTTTCTGTTGATAACAGTTTAACACTTTATGTCACTTCATTTTTGTTCATGTGAACTTACAGCTGTAAATGCAGCTGCAGAGGAAACTTTTTAAATGATTCTTGGCCAAATCTTGACCAGAAGTTGAAACGACATTCTTGTAGAGGCAGCTTAAGATGAAAAACAAAGATTCCCATGAACATTAAACATACACACTGTCTTCACAGAGCAGCAAAAGGCTGCGAATGTGATTATGAACAACTGTTGCAAATGAAAATGTAACATACACGACTCTGGAAAATTGTGATATAAATGTTTACTCCTACTGTTTTCAGAAATTATTTGGCTAAATAATTGCATTAATAGAAAAATATCCACAGATAAGTTGAAACCGCTGTTTTTTGAAAAGTCAGCAAAACTTGGTTAATTAAGTAGGAATAAGGTTTGCACGTCTGGTGGCAACCCAACTCCAAATAAAGCATTTGAAAAATTAATTGTCATCTTGAGTGATTTAAACTTAAATGGCCATTTTTTGTTTGCTAAAGCAGCCTCTATGGCATTTTCAACAGCAGAGACACACACTCGTCCAAAATATTTTTACCCATTTCAATTGTTTTTCTAATACTTCAAAACTGTTTTCAAGCCAAAGAAAGAAAAACTGAAACTAAACCTAAAAAAAACAAAAACAAAGAAAAAAACACTTGAAACACTTTTAGTTGAACTAAAATAACCTGCGTACACAGTTTACCCACTTCTGAAAGTACTAAATGTGGAATGGAGTTGAGACACTAAAACGTGGGAGGGAGAAAGGAAATGCTGTCACGGGTTAGAAGTCTGCCCGATTCAGAAAGAGTATAAAGCATGCCAGCAATGCATAGGGGAATACTATCTTGATTTGAAAACATTTAGTTCCAGTAGATCCTGTACAGAGATCTCTGTTCTCACGCAGATGTGCGGGAAAGGGCAGCGCTCGCAACAAACAAGAGCCAATGAGCAGGGTCATTCAGTACATAGGTTCAACATACCATTAGTCTTTTGATTAATGCGCCTGTTTACTTCCATGACTTTAGGGGAAGGAAACAGCTTCATTTCTGCCATGATCAGACAGACAGACAGACAGACAGTGTGTTATCAAGGCATGTTAAGGAAAAAAAATTAGAGAGCAGCTTTTGATGGAAAACAAGTTTTCACACCCTGTTTATGCATGCAGAGGCGTTGTTTCACAATAGGTATACTTTATGGGCAAATTTAATTTTTTATCATTTATGTTTAATTGGTATTTATTTGTATCAATGCTTTGTTAAGGGCCCTAAAATGTCTTGAGCCAACCCTGTAGGTGTAAAAAGGTTTGTGTGCAGAAACATGAGTAGACTTTCATATTTTAGAGGCTATTCAGGACACAGGGTCTGTTAAGGTGGTGGTGGTGGTGGTGGTAATGGTAGTGGAATCATCTGTTTTTTAAATCAACAGTGAGCCCTTATTGTTTGTCTGAGCTTGTTTTATCAGGTAAAAAGTAAAGTGAACTGTTTGAACAGGGCCCGGTCGCTGTGTAAGGTATGCCACGTATATCGCAACACTAAAATGATTCTTATCAGCTGGTAAAAGTTTTCAGAGGAAATAATGTCAGACTGTATAAGGTTTAGGAGAAAACACCAACTTAAGATGTCTAAATTTTGCTTTCTTTGCCACATCAGATACTGACTACATAAAAATGTGAAACTGTTGTAAGATTGAGGCTAAAAATGAGGTTTAAAATCTAGAAATATGTACACATCACCACCAATACCAAAAGCTATTTTACCGTCCTGGACAAAAGTCCCTCTACTTTTCATGCTTCTCCCGGCCCTTGACGTAATTGAATTATATGTAATAATATACTTTCAGTGGGACAACAGCTGATTTTAGTTCGGAACATAAACAAAAACCAACATCTTAAAACGCATATGTGTCACTCTATATGTCACAGACAGCCATGGAGTTCAGCTCTGATGATATGGCATAAATAAGGATGAATGGAGATTTTGTACTGTGGTTTAAAGCTCGGGAAACTGACGACAAGCCTTCCAAAGAATGGAACTTGAAAAAAATAAAAAGATGATTAAATCTGTCTCTCAGTGGTTGCCTGCATTCTCATGATACGCTGAAAGTCAAGTCAGAAATCCAGACCCAGCTTCTCTCAGCCTAGTAAGATGTTCTCTTTGCACATATGGTGCAGCTGAGCTGACAGGTAATTATGTTGAGGTTTTAAGAGCATGTACAAGTAAACACACGTCTTTAAAAAAAAAAACTATCCCTAAAATGAGGCCATTCGAATCCAATAACAAACAGCATTCGGCTTCCCTGAACCAACACTCTCTCTTCCAAACTGCGAAAGTTTGCCAGGAGACTTAAAATGTTATTCTTAGCCCCTTTTTCCTTCTGTTTCAAATGTGTGATGTATATGGGTTTGTTCATGTTGGTTTAAACATCCAAAATACCCTATTACACAAAATTAAAGCACGATACAGCGTTACCACACCATGATTGGTAACAGGCCCTGGATGTTTTCAATGAGCTTGGAAAGTCAGTCCATATTTTTCTCAGTTTCCAACAGCGTCACACAAATATGTCAGCAGTGCTGAGCCACAAACCTTTCAAAACTTCCAGTACTGTCTCATGAAGTCACGCGATGAGGCAAGCAGTCAAGCTCGCTCAGAAAGATCTGCCAGTTCAAGGCAGCCATAAATAGCTTGTTTCATTATCAGGTCTTCATATCTCACTCGTTCCCCCCAAAATTGCATGCGCCTTTTCTTTACCTAACGATTTATGAGATGCTTATCTTAAACTTGAGGCAAGTCCACACTTGAACACCCTTCCCAGGCTGATGTTTTGACTAGGATGTAAACCCAAAGAGAAGACATATAGCAAACTCTGTGACTCTGTGTTTAGAAATCCATTGCTGTATGCAGCCACCACCTGTTGTTTGAACTCATCTTGTGTAAACCTAAGACCTAATTTTAGTTAGAAGTTTAAAGGTAACTGCACATCCGCCAGCATGTGATGTGTGTATTTGTAAATGTTTGTGTGTCTTTGTCCACTTTGCAAAAAAACATATTTTAAGTTAACTACTTGCTGACTTGCTGTAACACGTGAAATTTTAAAAAAAGAGTCTTAAAACACAGAACATTGAATGTAATTTTACTCCATCACTGCCTTTTTCTGATAATGACTGAGATTATACATGACTCATTTTTGTTGCTAGACACTGAAACAGAGAATTCACAAACATTTCTCTGAGAAATTCCAACATAAATATTTAAACACCACAAGCCTTTTTTGTTTTAATCATCTTTTTAGGTCATTCTTTTGTTAAATTCTTGCTCAAACTGAGGATAACATTTTCCAGATGAAAAAATGTCTAAAAACAACTACATTTTCGTTATATTTTTTAGTAAGAGTGAAGAGGGAAGTCGTCAAATCTGACAAAATTTAACATGAATAAAACTTCAACAAATTAGCTTGTCTGTGAACAATTTTGCCTGGGTCATTCAGATGGATTTTCATAGCAATGGTGGCTGTTTAATAATTAAATATTAAAATCTAATGATTCAATGCCACTTTAAAACAATATAAAAACCACCTTTTTTTTTGTTTTTTTTTAAAAACTAATTGAAAGACTCTAAATGCAGAAATAACATATTATGTATTTAAAGGGGTCTCCATACTAAATGGCTCTAGAGTTTTTGCATAAACTGCTAACAGAGCTCTCAGTAACCAGTGATCAAAAACACAAACGGAGTGCCTGATAGTAGAGGAGATGTAGGAGGTGCAAGCAGTAACTTTTGGAATTACATGCTCCAAGCAACTTCACTTGATCATCATCTGTACCTGAGTTACGCAAATTTATGTGACCGCTGATAATGATTATCTTTAACCAATACCTTACAGACTCCACTTCAAAGCACTGCGACATTAATTTATTCTATCTAATCTAATATGATCAATTCCAGTCTGCACAAATCAATGAGTAACAGACCAAGGCTGTGTTCCTGTAATGACTTAAGAACAAAGATTATTTCTAATAATCTGCTGAGACAACAAAATAAAATGTAATGGTCTACAGTGAGCACAGATATAGAGACAAAGCAGCAGCATTTACCCGAGAGAGAAAGAACTGTGATGTGACATGTGATGTTGACAATGCCACACCTTCTGCACAGACCATTCTTATAGTGTACTGGCTTACTAATAAATAAACTGAAGGTTAAAGCAAAGTAAGAGAGTAACATAAACTTTGTTTGTGACTGTCTAAAGAGCATGACTTCAGTTCGTAATCAAATATTCATGTTTTGAGTTTTTCAATAATAAAATAACAAATGTGATTAATGCTCTCCAAAGACCATTTTATGTTTTAATTGTTTTAAAGCATTAAAGTCATTATACTTGTGCATTTTAGAGGTTATGTGAATTTAGACTCCAATCACAACTGATTATGATCAACATCTTAAGAGACTGCACATGAGTGAATAATTAAAGCAACCTAAGTTATTTAAACTATCAACAGCAGCATGTTTTCAATAAAAACAAACTATATACTATCTTGTAAACACAGGTAGCCGACTGGAAGCTGCAGGAAAAAGTAGTTTTACTTAACATTTCTTTGTAGATATTTGTACCTTTTTTGCCGGTATAGTAAAGTAATGGCTTTGCACAACCTTTTTGCACACTGTGTATGGAACACATAGGCCACTTTATATGAATGTATATGATATCCAAACTACACTTGAGTCCTGCTTCTTCATATCCACCAGCTGCTTGTACTAGAAAGGAATCCTTGATATCCTGGACAGATCCTCTGTAAATAACTTTCAGCATGTCCAATCAAACTGTCAGTCAAAGGAAAAACAGGAACATCACTGCAAAATTGACTTAGGCCTCTGTGAGCAAGCAAAGCTGGGGGAGGGTTTGTTATAGGCAAGAAATATTAAGTTTTTAATGTGGAAAGTTTGAGGAAACTACTATCCGAATTGACGGTTCAGGCCATTCAACTACACTTACATCTACTATCTGCCTTGCAAAAAAAAGCAGACAAAGTGCACAAACAGGCAGCGCTGGAATGTCGAAACTCTTGTGGTTGTATGTAACGTATCCATTCATACCAAATGCACACACTGCAAACAGCTTAGCTAATAATGAAACTAGGGTCTGAATCTACAAACTTTAGTAAAGATTTTCCTCTTAAGTTACTCAGCATCATTAAAAATGCTAGTCATGTAGAATTGGTAATGTTATAACAGGTAACAGGAGCTTATGAGGTTGCACTGTATAAATGTGCTAGAAACCTCCCACAAAGTTGGCTCTAGTTGGCCCTCGCTGGTGCAAAATGCTGAAGTGGCAGGATGAGCCACTTGGTGAGTGAAAACACTCTGATTGGCTCTTCCTTCCTCCTTCCAGAACCACAACCCCAAGTGCTGACATTGCTAATATCATTTGCAGCTATTTATCAAATATTTACCATTTTGACACAGTAAAATAACCTGCATATAACCTTAATGGCTTTTATAATGAGTTATAAAAGCCATTAAGGTTATATGCAGGTTATTTTTATGTGTCAAAATGGTTTTGCTTAAGCTGTTTTATTATAGCACTGGTGTGTACATCATCATTCATAGTTCTTTAGTTTCCTTTCATCAACAAACGAAGACTACCTCCACCTACTGGACAGGAGAGCTACCACCTTCAACAGCGCAGAACAAATGTACTAGTTGACTGTGGACTGTAGTTTTTGGTGTGTTCTAGTGCACCTTTTCAGTCAAAACACAGGCGAGGAGATGTAATACACCTGCAGGCTTTAGTTGTTGCAAGTTGTGTGAAGTCGTTTTGGTGTGTCAGTGTGCTCAGCTGGCTGTCTGCCAACACCTCAGTTAAGATGTCTGTTTTACTCAAAGAAAACAATATATCTACAGGATGTTACATGCATGACTCAACTGTAACTGACTCACACACAACTCAATTAAGTTATTTAAGCCAGTGTGAATTCAAGTTTATCAACTTACAGTAAAGAATCTATCTTGGGGAAAAAAAAAAACATCAGAATTTTTTTTTTTTTCAAAGTGAGTCTTGTTAGTGTTTTCAAGAGAGGGTGGAGTAAGGTTACATGTTTTGAGGATGTGTTGTTTCCTAAAACCAGATTCCTGCATGCCTCTCATTCCTTCCTCAGCTGTCAAATGTCCTGCCAGTACATTTGCACGTTACTCTCGAATCAGTTTAAGCACAGACGATTACAAGTGCTGGCCTAGTCTCCTCAATTTTGTTTTACCCATTTATCAAGATTCGATTCTGTATAACTTACTCAACCTCAGATCGACTCCATATGTATCTTGATTTATACAGACTTAACTCAACAAGATGGGGAATCAGAAGTCTATGAAACAAAAGCCCTAAAACTAAAGTTTCCTCCTGGCAGAACAAAAAGAAAAACTTGTTCCTTTGACTTATATAAACTTATTTATTCTGAGTTAGCAGTTATCTAATGTCAGTCTAGACAGACTTGTAAAGATTTTATAGCACAGTGTAAAGGAAGGGCATGGAAATAGATGGGCTTATTATGGGCTCTTTCTGCGCCAATGTCCTGACTTATTATAGTCAATATTGACATTTATTTTACATTATCACACAAAGAAAAGTTTAGTTGATGTAAATACAGAACGGGGTGGTATTTGACCAGGACCGTCTTACCTTTGAAGTAACTCTTGACTCTTAGGTATCCAACGCTGAGGCGAAGGACGGACAGTTTGTCCAGACGAGAACGAGTCTCCTCAGGAAATGGCAGGAGGTCGGTCAGTCGATCTAGCTCACCATTTAGCCGATCCCGGTGGCGTTTTGAAGGGTTTGATTTAACAACTTCATTGCTTTCAGAGGGCCTCTTTCTGTAGATTAAAATGAAAAAAAATACAGATTTAGAATCGACATGTTCACTATGTCACAACTAAGACTGTGGACCATGACTCAACTCAGGCCTGAGTAATCAGCCCTGCCACAGCATGCCATCTATTGTTGGCTTCTGATGTACTGAGGGTAAAAAAAAAGGCAGACATAAATGTGACTAACAATGACTATAGCTCAGGTGAGTCAACAGTACATCTGCTCTGAGGATGTGTGTTATATACAGCAATGCTGTCAAAGCCTCATGTCAGCATTAGTGGTTCAAAGCCAACACGGCAATTATTTTAATTAAAACAAGCACAATAGGAGATTGTCATTTGGCTTTTAACAAAACAGTATCATCTTTCAGGAGTGATTGAATAAACATACTGTTTCATTTATATAGTCTTGTCTTATTTCTAACCAAAAGAATCACTAAATGATGACAACGATGACACTGTCCTCACTGTGACAGTCATTTTCATGATTTTTAGAGGGAGTTGACTCATATGACAGTTACAATGCAAATTTAATGCCCACTGGTTCAAGTTACAGTCTAAAAGGGTTGTGTCATAAATAGCTGAATTATTACTAGACAACAAGATTATCATGTGACTGTTTATCACCTTGTTTACCTGTATAAAGGCTCTGTCTACTGCCTATGAACCTTTTTTGGGCATTAAGATCTCTCTGATAAACATATGGGGCAGCAACAACTGGTATGTACTGGAAAAATAGATCAGATGATTGAAGGAGTAAAGTTTAATCTTCTTTTGTGGTTTGTTTTTTGCTGCTTCCAGTGTTTTACATGATATATGATGATAACAAAAAGGAAAACAAAGCAAATAAACAAACACACTGACAAAAAAGAAAAAGGGGGAAATAACTGAAAGTCACACTGCAATCTCCTGATCAAGGCATGACATTAATTTTGTGAGGCACCTGACAAGTAAATTTACTGCATTTGGTCCGAACTGTACTGTCTCCAGGAAGCGGGACTGATCGCACTCTTTAAAAATTTGTCTGGCTGTAACAAAAGCCTTGATTTATAACTATCCTCTCCACTAAAATTCCCTGTGAATCACTGGGCTGTTGTTTTCTTCATCTCGCAGTTTTTGTTTAGATTCCTTATCTCAAGAGCAAAACAATAAGACTTGAACCCAAACAGCTCTATCTCTGAGTCAAGCAGCCCCCATTGCTGCTGCAATGACACAGATATAAATGTTGCCCACTCAAAGTAGGTGATTGCCCTGATTCAACTCCAACCCTTTGATGCAAGTTGCCCCTCTCATCTGCCTTTCATGTCTCTCTCCAGATGTAAATTTATAGTAAAGCAAAAACACCTCATAATTTAACATTATGATAAAATTATAAATGTATGTGAAACATCTGTCAGATCCACAAGGACTAAGGGGTGTAGAGGGGTGATACTTAAATGCATTACGATAAGGATGTGAACTCAGCATCTATCCATAAATATATAATATCCATTTTCTAAAAGCTGGTTAATAAAGTGATGTTGACAGATCAAAAAGGCAGCACTCAGCTGTGAAGGTTGTCCAGGAAAGTCTCAAGCCAACACACAACTTTTGTTATTTATCTTCACAAAAGGCAGAGGTTGCTAGTGTGTTTTGATGTAATGTCTAAATAATTACATTTGAGAAACAAATGTCACATGAAGTAAACTATGAGTGCCTTCTACAACCAACACCTAGAGATTAAAGTTAATGAATGAGCAAAAACTGGGCAGCGACGAAAGACCAGCTGACCAACACACACTGCACCATTAAGCAACTTAAACCAATTTTGTGGTGGAGAAATTAGTCAATGCTGAGTCTGTTTCACCTCAGAAACCCTGTCTCCAGCAGCCTCTGTGCAATGTTACTTTCTTGTGCAACGATAACTTTCTCTAATGGCCTTTTCAGGTTTGCATATTTTCCCAGGACTTGCATGGGTCTGGCTCACTGATCTTATTTTCTCTCACTATTTAAGTGTTAAGGTTTATGCTACGTACAAATAATTCTTATTTTTGTATTATAAAAACAAGGAAGTAGAAGCTTGAATCATGAATCCACCTTGAGTGTCAAGCCCTAAGATTTTGGGACACTGCAGGCACAGCATTAATCCACTAGCCCAGTTCATTTGAATGCAATCGCAATTACTATCAATTACTTTCCCTTTTATCCCTCTTCTGGACCCCCACTCATCCCATGACACTCATCTAATCTTCTAGCCTTTCCTACTAAAACATTATTATAGTGTTTAAATAATGTGGTCTTGTAAAAGACCACATCTGTGACAGATAATTTGACAGTAAGTTTATAAATATGACTAACTTGATATATGGCCAAGTTATTGTACTGCTGTCTTAAACATGAAGTAGAGGGTTGAATAGTGAATGACATGTGAGATTATCTCTTATGTGGTACAAAGTGTCAGCAACTTCACAGCAGCATGAAGCAGTGAAGGACTATACTGACGTTGACAAGATAATCTTTTTTTTCATTCATCATTTCTAATGTTTGGGTGACTGGTTACAAGCACAGACCGAGCCAGCACATTAATATAAAACAGTGAACAGACAGCTTGACTGGAATAACTTTGTAGACATCCTTTATTAGAAATGATTAGACACTCCACAACCAATCAGAAATCATAGTACTGTTAGCTGTAAGCCATTTACTGTCATTATTTGGGTTTTATTTCCGAGAGAGTTTTGGACACTGATAAAAAGAAAGCAGTTAGCTGTTTGTAAAGACATGTCTTTGAATAGGAAACAAAAGGCAAAGAACAAAGGGCAACTTTGTTGTTCACCGAGTGTTTTGGTGTTCTGCCAAACCTTTTATCAACATATCTGTCAAAGATTCCTTCTCTTAATCTCTTTAGATGATTCTGCAAGAAATACTTACACTGGGAAAACATATTAACCCTAATTATAAGGTGGATTTCCAAAGTATATGCATAGTTTAACTGTAAACCGTATAAGTTACTAATCCAATTATTTATTGTTAGGTGCACATTTACACATATTACCATTGTCCAAACTGTGCGGGGTAGGAGGGCTTTCAAGCAACCCATTTGCTTAACCGTTACTTTCACAACCTACATGAATACTGCTAGTGTTGGAAAAAATTCTATTGTACAGAGCTAAAAAAGAACAAAGCAGGTTGAAAATTCTCTGTGTTGTTACTTACTGCACTCTATGCCACATAAAGATATGAAAGCGGTTTCAGAGCATCAAACCACAGTCTATTTTTAAAGTTTATCTGTCACTTTGGGAGACCAAAGTTGGGGTTAATTACCTGTACCAGTGTTTAAATAGCAATGCATGAGAAGAATGTTGCTTGCAAACTTACTAAAATTGTTTCAGTAATAGCGGAGCATTTTGAATATGGTGTACAGGATGGATTAAATGGGTTCTCTAAATGATATAGCAGGATGCATGAAAAAGGAAACTGGCAAAATATTCAGGAGACGTCGGGTAATAAAACAGAGAATTCGGATGGCCAGTTCTGCCATGGAATGCCCCTGTGTAGTGACCGCAGCTTTTTGCAGTCAAGATCAATGGTGCCTTTGTGCAGCTGAGCCCAGCCGGCCTTCCAGGAAACCTCATTCCTTAGTGCAGTTGTACCATAGTAATGTGATTACATTTAAAAGTAAAAACTGGCACACGCTTTCATGTCACACATGTAAATAAACCTTACCATGAATGGTTCGTAGTCTGCTTTTAATCAACATAGGATATGTAGTCTCTGCTGTTAGAGGTCTCTTACTCAAGAAACAACAAAACAAACCAAAAAAAAATTGGGTCAACAACTTTGCAAAGAAGCATGATTTCATGGGAGTTTTGTTAACCAGTCACCATCACAGATGATCATATCTCTAGCTGGCTCGGGCTGAAATGCCTAAGGCAGGTAGCGTGTTACATTTAGTTATGTTTGCCAACTTTTTTTCCTCACTCTCTGACCGCTGTAACACTGGCAGCTAGCGATAGATAACACTAGGAAATCCACTG
>JAQNCA010000005.1:1770239-1781758 GCA_029783725.1 Acanthurus tractus | reverse complement strand
TGCAACAGGCGGAGCACATTTGCAGCTGAGTGCTTGTCAAAGGTCGTCTTTGGAGTCTGTCTTCGATTTTTCGGTCTTGACTAATGAAGAAACATGGCGATGCAACATGGCTGACTGTGAAAAAAGGACCTGCTCCCTTGGGAATAAAAGGCTCATTCTAAGGTAAGGAACTTATAATAATTCGTATTATAAAGGGATCATACACAGATGAAAATATACCTGAATACATAAACATATAAATTTATGATTGATTTCTGCATTATTGCATGAATCGATCCTCCTGAATCCAACATCCACTGGACAGTCTAACTCATTCCCACATGCCTTTCACAGGACTTCAAAATATCTTACTACTTTTTTTTCTACTTTTCCAAGTCATAAGACATAGTTCACAAAAAAATAAATAAATTACCACCCTAGTCCTGTCATTTCTACTCTACTTATGGAGCTACATAATACCATAGTAACACATAATTGTAGAGCACACACATGAAATAGTGGCAGCTTTTCTTGGCCATTCTGCTCATAGGAAAATGTACCTAAATGGGCTATAATACTGTAAGAGGTGCACTTAAATGCCCTCACAGTCTGGGGTAAAGCATGATAAAGTGTCCCTCACAGTGACCCATTGTGCACAAAAAAACACCTAAATAATAAAAAAATCCATAGGGGTTTAGAAAGTCATTGTGCATGTTTTGCCCTTTATTATCTTTGCTAGCAGGTGACGTATGTAAAAAAAAGTAAGCTGCTTTAAAAAGAGGCCATTAGATTTTGTCGTCAAAGTGCACTCAGAGGGATCACATTGCTCTATAGAATAATTGCCTTTGCACTAAACGGTACTCATGGTGAAAGCTGGCAAGCCAGGGGTTACTGTAACTCCTGCTGAGCATTAAAGTGCCCTTTTCTTATGGTGTACCTGCACGGGAGGCAATGATGCATGCATCAAGGTGCAAAACTACAAGATGTAAAATTTGGAAATAAGGAGATGACAAAGTCAAAACAAAGCTGACAGATTGGAGGAAGATAGGATAATGATTCCTGAGCAAAATTGAATAAATTTACTGCAACTTATTTCAGATGATACCACTTATCTTTACTTTATGATGACACAATGAGGACAAACTAACTACACAGTTCCTGAATAACTTTGGTGGTGCCTACAAACTAGAGTTTTACTTTAAAACCATTCAGGGTTCATTGAGAAACAAAGGTTTTTAAGGAATTGACTGTGGGCTTTTAGCCTGTGTGTTACATGCTGTTGTCAAGTAGGCCTAAATATATAATGAGACTGTAGAAACATGTGGTAGTTCAGGTTTACACAGAGTGTCACTGTTGTTTCACAGGGAGCTGTCGAAAGTTGTTGTCGAGAAAAGAAAGCAGATTTTTTTTTTAAGACAGCTGAAGAAGATGCTCAGTTATATTCTACAACAGATTAACTGTACTGAACAGCGGGGGTGTGTGGGGGACTCTGGATTATATTTAACATGGAACCCTTATGTAGATCGTTTGGAGCAGCACACCTCCTTTCAGAAACAGAAGTGTGGTAAAGTGCGTGCGTGGGGTGAGCGAGACATTGAGCAAATGAGAAGTGAACAGCATGGAAGCTACAGTAAATGCCAGTCGAGCAGATGCGAAAGGTTAACAGTAAATTGTCAGTTAAGTAGTAAATTAACAGTGTTGACTGCAGTTTGTCATTGAAAAAAAAAAAAAAACTACCACAGCTTCTGAAGACGGAAATGAGCCTCCTGTGTGTTTTCTCTCAGCTGGTGGAACGCCCTGAGCAAGAGTAGATCACCAGCTGACATGTGACACCCCCTTTCATCTTGAGGCTCTCCATCTCATGCTGTGAAACAATTTTCACACCTAAACACTGCAACAGCAACAGAGATGAAGTCTTTCTGATGTAGTAATGGTGAACCATGGTTACGTACTGTAACCCAAGGCTCTATGAATACAGGCTGTTAAATTACTCTCTGATTCTTACATGATGCTTATCTGTCTGCGTGTGTGTGCATGTGTGTGAGTGTTTGAGGGGGAGCTGTCAATCATTTGCCATTAATTTTAGATTCCTCAAACATTGGTTACCTTGACAGGGGGTTCGAGCATGTTGTGCAACACCAGCAGGTGGCTAATTTTTTGTGGGTTTAGATGTATTTGATGGAGATCTACTGCTGAAAGCATAACTAAATATTTTAACCACTATCTTTGTGTGTTAGTCTCTAAACCAACAAATTAAAAATCTTCATAACTACGTTGTTGCCCAAAACATGGTCAGAATCCTTATGAATCATGTACGCAACTCATAGGTTAGATTTGGAATTATGGATATATACTATTAATGTAAATTCAATAAATCCATTATCAATATATTCAAATATAAATTGATAGAGATACAAAGGGTTATTAAACATAGCACATTTAATTTTTATAAATGCTCACGCTTTCACACACTTTGTCCAGCGGTTGTAGAGGTTATAAATCTCTCCGTGGTAGAAGCTGTAGTTTGGACCTCCAGAAAGTGGGCCACAAAAGTGATGACATCATCATCAAAATGACAACCACTGAGCTTCCTCTTAATCTCAGAGAACAGGTAGTGGTCTGAGAAAGACAAATCCGGTGATCATTGTCCAGTGTTTGACAATTACAGAATTTGCATTTCTGGATAAATCCTCGATAACTTCGCAAAGACGGATGTTGTTTGTTGTCCAGATGTTGACTTGGAATTTTCAATTACTCAAAACAAAAACACCACACATGATATTACATTTAAAACTCTTTGCTTAATAACTTATTGATCTGAGATGCATGTGATTGTAACTGGAGCTGTGTAACTCATCTCAGGCCACAAACTATCAGTCACCTCTCATAGACTGATGGAGGGATAAATAGACCTCGATATGGAAACGTATCCATCCAACCATGATATAGATGGAAGGACAGATGGACAGACAGATATTCACACATGCCTCTCTTGGTCTATCGTTGGTGGAAAGAGATAGATGGACCGATGGATGGTATCCACACATATCTGTCACTCTATGTATTGATCTTTCGATCTATGGATAGATGGATAGTTAGATGAAGGACATATATATGGGCAGTACTGTTCATATCTGTCATCATGGAAAGATCAATTTACAGCATTCACCCATATTTTATGGACAGAACAGAATTCATTATGTTCAAACAGACTTTTGATGCAAATCTGTAACATTTCACTTGTGCCAGTTCTTGGTAAAATAATAGAACAACAGTAAATTCCAGAAACATTTTTTAAGTGTTAATTTACAGCAGAAATTAGTATGTTGCATACATAAAAATGTGTTTAACTGAAATATGTTTAAAATTTGGCTACTCCAAAATGTGTTTATGCCCTGTATCTATATTACATTAGTATATTGTGAACACGTAATCTAAAACATAATTAATCACAGGCTATTCAATTAAATCTAAAGTAATAACTTTTAAAAGATGTTGTGCCTGTGTAAAGATATACAGGAAATCATGTGGATGCAATCCAAAGATGCTGCTTGCAATACATAACTTGCTTCAACACAAAAAACTGTGAAAAAGTAGATCAATGGTGAAAAAAAATAGAAAGGAAGCCTTTAACGCAAAAAATAAAAGAGTTACATTTTATTTGCTGTTGTTTGTGAGCACAACACAGGTATTGGGAGGCTTAAAGAAGAGACAAAGAAAGCTTGAAATAGCAGATAGTTGGGAGCAAAACATACCAAACATTTTTTTTTTTCAAAATATCTATACTGGCAGTTTTGAATAGATAGTAGAGCAAAATAAATGCATTTAAATGAGCAACAAAATGCTCCTGGTTCAGACTGTTGGATCCTTTCCCAGTGACTGTGTACGACTCACTGTTGATATCCTGTTAACATCAGACACAGTATGTGTGTACAAATGTTATTCATAATTGCTTTCGAAGGTCATTGGAGTATTTGCCAGTTCATCATGTGTGGGATACTTCAGTGAAGATAGAGGATATCATTTTATTAGCATTTATATATTGTTTAATAAATGAATGTAAGCATTTTAACTTACTTAAAATGTGTTAAAGAAACTGGTGTAACCCTTTTTTGACCTGGTGATTTGAAAACAAGTATGTGCATAAGTGCTGAAATGAAGTAAATGCAAACAGAGAAGCTCCAAAAAGAGAAGGCAAACATAATCAAATCCGTTCACAATACCTCACTGCGCGAGGTAGCAAAAAGTAGCCAGTTGTTTTTATTTTATTTATCATTGTTTGTAATACCTTTTAGCTACACTGCCATTTGGAAAAAGTTAGACTATGAGTCAGGGAGTTATTAGTGCAACCACATGAACACAAAGTTTACATTGCAAACAGCGCTTCATGTTTCTGCTAAAATATCTTAAATAATGTTTACACTCTTCTTCAAAAACATATGCAATGCTCCTGAAAACATACACTGTACACAAATTTGTTAAAAGCAGTTAATCTGTTTTGTAATATTCAATACTTTTAACCTGCTTTCTATGTATCTGCCGATTTGGCATAAGTCACGTAGTATTTGACATAAACTGCCATATCTAACAATTTTCTTTAATAGTAACTAAATTAGAACTGAATCAATCCAATAAGTTTGAAAGTTATTAACTTATTGCACAATGATAAATGCAAATGCTGTGTGGAGAGTTAATTCCTTTCAAAATAATTTTTATTTCTCAACACGATTCAGGTCTGCCTCTCATTATTTTTGTCTTCTGGTAAATGTGATTCGATGCGAATCTTAACTTCTTTAACACCAACTGTTCGGTGCACTGACATCAGAAAACTTTGTGAAAAGATAAGCCTTAAAGTTTTGCCAAATAAGAAACTTTGTAATTGATTTATTTAAAAATTTAAATCCCCTGAACACCTTTATTAAAAATCAATGATATAAATAAACAAGTACGCATCTTTTCACCTGCCAGCAAGGACCTTCAGCTGATGGGCACATGGTGGTTAATGGACTCCCTCTTTAAACATATTCCTGACGCTGTTTTAACTAACTAATTAAGCAGGAGGAATGAAATCCTTCACTGGCGTCCCACCTGGCAGCACCGTGAACAATCACACCTTTGATTGAAATGACTGCTGGGCTACAACAAGAACAGAGACACAAAGGTCCAAACCACAGAGCCTGAAAACAACTTAAGAACCACACAAGATCCTGTTTAAAGTCGTTGAAGTCAAGTCATTTTACAACAGAAGTTTTAACAATATATTCACTTTTTATTATTAAATTATACATCTATACAATAGATCCTTAATAAAACTGCAGCTATACAAATCATTAAGAAGTAACCACGTGATATTACCCATTGCAGTATAACCAAAGCACTCTGAGAGGTATGTATTCATTCACTGATACTAGAGATCATATCTTGAGACATTACAAGGACATGCACAGATGGGGTCCAATGGATCATGACCCTATCTTTTGACCATGCCACTCTCAATTTCAGTCATACTCTTTACCCATGGTGACACAGGGGCTCCAGAACGAGCGGCATTGTTCGTCAGTCCTTCATCCCTCTGTCCATCCGTCCATTAATTGGTCCAAAAATTGGAATCGGTGTGAAATATCTTAGACAATTGTTCAATTGGTGTCTTGAAATTTTGCACTGACATTTATGATCCCGAGAGGATGACTGATAATGACTTGTCCAGCACACAGAAAAAAAACACAACACACTCCTGTCAGCCTTAGATTCAGCTTTTCTTCAACTTAGGCTCAAATTAGCCTACAACTGAAAGGCAGCTAACCTGCCTCAGAGCAGCTTGAGCCGATAAATAATAAATCCGTTAATGTCGAGCTGAGACTGACAAGCCGGTTTTGAAATTTAGGAGACATTTCTTTTTCCTATGGCAAAATGTTCAGGTCAAACTGAGCAATTTTTTTGCACGACTAGCGATAAGGATTTAAAAAAGCAGAGTTATCCTCATTTTCAAGTTGTCCTCAGACTTGGAGGACCCACTAGGTTTGGTGACTTTTGTTATATTTCAGTGTGTCTGGAATTTTTCTTCAGGTCGGGTTGCTTTTGAGTTTGGCACACACCGGGCCCACACCGGTATGTTGTGCCTCCAAAACATATTAAAGTCTTTCGTTCGACACCGACAAGAAGGCCTACCTTCTCCTGCCCTGCTTGTCTTTTGCATATCACCAGGCTAGCACATGAGATACAAGCATTATAACTGTAAAGAGTGGCACAAACTCACTGAAGTACTGTGACGAAGTGTAGTAGAGTAGCTTGTGACTGACACATTTAACCCCAGAGCTTAACTGTAGCTGTACAAGCCCCGATAAAACTTGCTGCTGTGATTGTTTCATACTGCTGCTCGACTCGCATGCTGGTTCACCCAGTTTCGCACTTCCTGTACACACCGAACCGCTGGCTGAATGCTTAGTAACACCAACTCTGAACCTCTGGGTTTTTGACTGATTTGTAAATACCAGTGTTTGTATAAGCAGTGGTTTTTTTTAGCCTGCAGATACTGTTGTTGGCTGCCTGCAAAAGTCGGTGAGATCTTCAGCCGCAGTTCGGTTCTTGGTTCAACCCCCCACTGTACTGTACTGTATGTATAAATGCAGATGACCACTTTGTGTTTGATTAGATACTATAATCCTCTCCTTAAATCCTTATTTCTGCTGCTCTCATGATACATTAAACAGGTGTTTTTTTGAATTTTTATGTAACAGAAAAATAATACACATGTAGAATTTTGCACAATTAAATAAGTACCTATGAAAAACTCCATGATTCCACAAGCCATCAGCTAAATATTGCCTACAGCTAAATATACAGTGTGTGGCTTGAATAGTGTACAATGCTTTCTCAGGGACAAGACTTAGAAAAACCCAAAAGTGTTAAAATTATGAATCTCATATGTATCCACTATATCCAATGGATATATGGACTTCTCAGATTTATCAATTTTCCACGCTACTTCAAACAGAGCAGCGGAAAACAGCTCGAGGAAAGAAATATTACTGACAGTCACTCGATACTAACGGTCAACTGGCAGATGCAATGCATGACAGGGAAATTCAAATTCCCTTTTTCGTCTGTGTAGTATGGGTTACAGGACTGAATGACAATAAGCTCATTTCTATGTAAATGTGACTGCGTTTTGTGCAAATCACATGAATAACTTCTAAAATGTTAAAATAAAAACTTGTATGCAAATTAGGCACTCATACAGTATAGGCAGTATTGTCCCCTTTTTTCTTCTACAACATTCACCACCACTGACAAAACAAAGACAGCAGCGAATGCACACATATCTTACAGGCCTGGCCTACATTTCCTGACTTGCAAGTACAATTTAGTGAGTCCCGCTCAAATGTGGCGATATTCGGCATTTGAGGGTTTTTTCCAAAAAACGAAATGTCCTAAGTTGTGCGCATTCGGGGTGGAGAGCAGCTTTTTTTGTTTCCGCTCGCCGAAACTCACACAGCGTCCCTTTTTTCCCCCCACCAACTGCAGAACATTCATCTTTTTCGCTTTTTAACAAATTTGCAACAACAGAAGCCACAGCAGCTTGATTCTGACAGTTTCACCAACATCAAATAAACTAACAGCTGTAAGGATTCAGCCACTTTGCTTGTACTGGAGCATTACGGGAGCGGACTACAGGCTACATGCTTTTGCAGTAGTCCTGAGAGACTTTCCAGGGCACAGAGATGTTTTGTTTTTTTCAAGAAATCCTGCTGCAGCACGTTCACCTGTGAGTCCTTTATAAGAGAGAGGTAAGTTTGTGTCTTAGGTCCACCGAGTGCACACTGTAGTCAGATGTAGTATTCCTTCATGTTGTCCCTGACTGAGTTGTGGAGGTGCAGCTCTGTCCTGTAGTCTGTGTACATGCTGTGCCTGTTCTCTTCCTTGATGCCGCTGCTCCTCTGGGCCCGCCGCTGCTGATAGAGGAGGCGACTTATCACAGCCAGAGCGCACACAGCGATGAAGACCACTGCTGTGACCACACCTGGAACGAGGCAGGAGGAGACGAGTTAGCGGGCACGAGAGGACATCACCGCCAGACGGGGCTTTCCAGTTCAAGAGTCTTTTGTTGATCACTGATCCTGATCTGAACTGGCTGCAGTAATGTTCGTTCGGTTTCACTTGGTTTAATTGTGTGTTATTTTATTTTTTTTTTTTACCTTTGAACACAGAAAGCTATTCTTACATATAAAGACCCTTGACAGCTCATTAGCGGATAAAGAGATTGTTAAATCAGCTTCAAGTGTTTTCAGTTTGACAACACTGCTCAGTTTAGAAGCATAACTGGTTATTTTTTTGAGGTTATTTCAGGTTACTTGTGTATGTGAGCTCAAAGGCGCTATGTTTTCATTTAACTACAAAGCAAATTTGGTGCAATATTCCAAAATGTTACAAAAAGAAATAAAAAAAAAAAGGAAATTAAGCACATTCTCATAACTAGCCAAATTTTGTGCAGACACCATGTCATTTGTTAGCTCTAAGGTCATTTATTTTTTAAACTGAATCTTCCACAGAAAGCTAATGTCTCTCTGCCCCACATCCACCTCTAAAGAGTTCAGGCCAATCTAATCTTATTCTCTCATCAGATATCAGACGGAGGTCAGAGATCCAGATTCCATCCTCTGATGTTGTTTTAGATCATTAATACTAGATGGAGTTTTTCAGTTTTTGGTCCATAACTAAATGTTGTTGCACAGACTAATTAGTAAATCAAAATTAAACGGATCTACAGAAACATCCAGTTGTATACGTTCTTTTGTTTTCCTGATCTCTGTGAGTCAGACGTACAGACAAAGCAGTGATGAATAATGAACTGGAGTGTAACATGAGACCATTTGCAGCTGCGTAAGCTAGAAGGCTAACTCAGCTTATCCTTATGTTTGAGATAATTTATGCTCAAAATAAAGACATCCAACACAGTAACATCTAAAGTAAACATTCAGCCACATAGAAATGCATCTCTATTAACTGTATCGTTACATTTGAGTTTAAATCTAAAGAGCATTTCCCAAAATGTCCAATGATTTTTTCAAGTGATTTTTATTGGTTTAATACGGATGCTTGGGGCATCTTTATTGTCAACAAAAGGGTTTGAGTATGAGGAGAAATACGATGCAAATGAAAGCGACCTTGTTAAAGAAGCACTTAGAAAATCCTTTAACATTATCATCATCCACTGAACAAAGCTTTTTAAGTGGCAGTAATGGAAATGTGATAAAGCTGGGACTGAGTCATCAGGAGACCAGAAGAAAAGAAAGAAAATGGAGTCAAATGGAGAGAACGACAAAGAATAACAAACAGCTGGGACTCATTTTCAATTAACCAAAGAAAAATAAACCAACACAGAAGAAGAAGAAGAAAAAAAATGAATTAAAAAAAAAAAGCAGACCTGCTATTACAGCCAAATCCTTCTGGGTGCCGTTGCCAAGCAGTTCCTTGTCTTTATTTGTTGTTACAGTTTGATCTGGAGGAGCAGAGACAAGACAGAAACATTCATTGATGTCTCCATAGTACATGAGATTCATGTGTGACGTCATGACCTCTGCCTTCTCTGGATGTCACCTTTTACCTGGGAAGTGTGGTTCGTTAAGCGACACTGCATCGCTCTAAAAATAAATAATAGCTGCGGAAAGTTTAGTTTTTAGTTTCATTTCTCTCTCTTTTGGACTTTTAGACGTTGGTATCATCGGCTAAGCGTCCGTCCCCAGCGGAGACACTTGGTCATGTGAATCTGACCCGTTTTAAGTCAACAGGGAGAGATGAAAGAGACGAGAGAGGAGGGGCGGGGATGAAGCGATGGTGCGTGCTGACCCATTTAACCCGTGTCGAGGTGTCAGATTGGATGGCGTGCGATAGAGAATGAGCCTCTAAAACAAGCGAGCGCTGGTTTCATCGCGTGTTGCAGCTGCACAGGACGAGCTGTTTTTTTTTTTTTTACCTGCTTAAAAAAAACAACCATCAACAACATTTCAATTACATCGAGGAGGAGACGATCAACATGCATCAGCCGCCTCTGAGCTCATAGCAACGCTAACAGACAGGACAATTAGGAGAGCATCTGAATTTTAATAGTTCTGCATAATTTTCTCGGACATTTTCTATCATGGTCTCTATGATGTTTAATGATGTATATTTCTACTTGTTTTACAGTGTTTAGATGTGAAGCTCAGTAACTATTCAAGCTACGGGAGTCTGTTGCAGCTCCTCTGCTTTCTCTATTAAAGACTGCTTGCTTTGTGTCTTCACATTACTGAGAGGTGATTACTGCACCTGAAAAGCTCCACATGTAAACTGTGCTGTGCTAAGAAAACACATTAACGAAAAAAAAAAAACCAAACACACGACTGCGTTCTTACATGAATAATTGGGGGGAAGAAACAGACTGGAGGTGTTAAAAAGACACGCATGTCAGTGCTGAGGCTGGTGCAGACAGCTCCATCGGTTAAAAAAAAGGGAAATGCATCTGTTCTCTCAGACAGACGAGAGAAAAAATCCAGCTGGCGTGTGTTAAGTTTTGACAGACTGTAATTAACTCGATTCAAAAGTCACTGGTTACAAGTCAGTTGTTGAGACTGTCACAGGCAGCCGGTCAGACTGATCGTTACGCTTTGAGTCGATTTGTTCATTTAGCGGCTGCTTTTTTTTTTTTTTTTCCAGGGTGAAACTCTGGTTTTCTGGTATCACAGAACTAGAACGGACGACCATGGAGCCTGCGTGCTGCGTGAAAGTCAAAGCTCGAAAGGCGATTTCATTCAGAGGATTAGTTCAAAAATGTTTAAACGCTCCAATTTCATCAGCGCTCCGGGATCCTGACATGGACAAACAAGCGGTCTCATAAGCAGCAGATCCCTCAATTGAATAATAGATGTTGTCTCCGAGAAATATAGCCGCAAACTAAAGGTTGTGGGTGTGAAACTGTGTGTTGCTGTGAGTGGAGTTTCACTGCAGCGTCCCAGGTGAAGCAGAGAGAAGAGAAGAAGTGATGAAATAAAAGAATGTGGACAGAAAAAACCAAACAACAACAACAACGAGCAACCGGAGATCTTTTCCAAAGACAAATTAATTAGAGCTGCCATAATCTTTACTGTTGATCATGTTTGGAGAAGTTAGGTCCATGAAATGTCTGTTTATAATGCATTTTTAATGAAATTGGTGATGTCTTAAGGGTAACTATTTGTCAGTCATTCATTCGGTTTAGAGATATACATGATGTGCACAGATACAAAGAAAAGCTGCAAATCCTCACATTTAAGAGTTGGGAGCCAAATAAAAAACCAAGAAATATTCCCTTTCAAACTTTAGGACAACTTGTGTCATAAAATTACCGATTTGAATGAAAGCTGAAGCATCATCGTACTTGAGTTTGAAAGCCTAAAGAACAAAATATGCAGAACGGTGTCAAGATTTTATTTAACAGGAACAAACTGTATTCCAGCAGTTGCTGCTTCGCATGTACCTCAACCTGGAAATGACAGCAGAAGTGTCGGTGTGTGTGTGTGTGTGTG
>JAQNCA010000005.1:1737911-1751497 GCA_029783725.1 Acanthurus tractus | reverse complement strand
CCGAGCGTCTTATTATCGTCTGTCGTGTTTCCAAAGGCCAGTCACGAGCGATTTTTTAAGTGCATCCTGTATTCAAACGAGGTTAGCTGATCTTGTAGCGCTGCTTGTACAGTATGTAGGTTGCAGCCTGTGACCCACAAAATATATAGAACAACCGCATATGCAATGCCCACACACACACACACACAAACACACATATACACATGCACACAGTGGGTTGCATCCATCCTGCTGTCTTTACACTGATTCTGTTGTATTGACTCATTTATTTGCCTTTAGTCTCCGTCATTGAAAACCAAACCAGGGAAGGTGCTGCAAGTTAGCTTGAGCTACACGACCTATAGACATTTGTTATCTGCATGGCCCCTGTGAATAAACAAACAAAGAAACAGAACAAACAAACAAACAAATGAATAAACTGTGCTGGGAGCTGGGGGCTTATGCAGAGACATTTCCACAAAACTCAAGATAAACACATTACAATGCACTGAATATAAATAAATAAAACAAGAAACAGAAAATAAAAGAAAAATGAGCGCAGGAGACGGGAAAGGGAATCAATAGTTATGGAAAAGAAATCACTAAAGAGGTTTGGTTTCACTTCAGCTCATTTCTGATAAATTTCTTAAATATCCTCACTTCCTCCTGAGTTTTGCCCTTTGTGCTTCGACCAGAATGGTTATTTTCTCCATTGCATAAATTGTCATTTGTTTTGAATCTCTGCTGGCATTTCATGACACTTTGTCTGCGATCGTCAATGAGGCTACGAAGCCATAAAGGCACAAGTCATTACCTCCACTATGAGGTTAAGTGGTCCAGCTTCAATCATCTGTCACACGACGTGACCCTGCATTGGAGATGAGGCCAGCGAAGAAGCAAGGAAAAGCCCATTAAGCTACATGTCACAATGCATAATCAAGTGTCACCTGTCATGGGGTTTTCTTCGTACCAGGCATGCATTACAGCTGCATCAGGCGACGTTTTTAATGTTCAGGTACAGACATCACATCGAACTAAGTCACAAAAACAGCCAAAAATATCTCATCTCTAAACATTTGCTGCATTTGTTGGTGCAAATTCTGCTCTTTGTGTTGATAAAACCGCAGGAGCTAATGGCTAATGGCTAATGGCTAATGGCTAACTGTTCGATGCCACAGGCCAACCAAAGTTCAACGAACAAAAGTTACCGGCGTTCGATGATGAAAAATGGTTGGAAAAAGATATAAAGTGAGCTGGAACAGCGCAGGTGATTGAGCCATCATTTGCATTGCAAGGTCGAAAATAAGACGCACTCTATCGTCTTTGCCCTCCATCGCTGTCCTTGCACTCACTGCAGACATACCTCATCCTGTTTTCCCCCCCATTTTCCACTGCTTGTTTTAAAAACACCATTCAGACACTGAACAGGTACACAAATAAGAAAAGGCTACGATCGATACTTCCTGAAGGAGAGGTGAGTCTCACTCTCTCCCTCAAATTGGCTCAATATTGACAGGAACTTGTTTCCAGCAAGAAAGCAAAATGCATTTCAGGCTCTCCTCGACTGAAATGAACGGAAACAAACATTTTTGAAAATTGGTTCATAAAAGCCCCCACAAGCAGCCACTAGAGCCTGAATGTTCATTACATCCACAATGCTGAAAAAGGTGTGAACAAACAGCAAAATGTGCCGCCGCAGGAATCCTCTGCTCATAACCGAAACGGTGTGAATGATTTAAAATAGTTAAGAGTGATGTTACCTCGAATGACACGCTCACATGATGGACACATTTGTCCGAAGCAATTTACAATCAGTGATAAACCTCAATAGGAGCAGCTTGTCATCAAAAAAAAAAAAAAGGAATTTCATTCATCTCAAACCAAACGTGTCAGAGTTTATTCGGAGCGTTCGAACAGAAGGCTTTCTGTTATCTAAAAATAGACAAGAGACAAAAAATCCCAGCAGCTACCGGTTCTATAGGCCAAAATCATCATTCTCAGAGCCCGTTTGTATGAACCACATCCAAACAGACTGCTCAGGTGGATGAAGATGAGTGTGCTGTAGGCCTTAATGAAGGTTTCTAAATGCCAAGTTGCCTCACACAGCCTCAACAAAGTACCAACGCTGACAAAATGCTGCTGGAAACACATACCAATGTGCAAAAGACAAGCTAGACTGAAAAAATACACACAAATAGGAGCCGTTTGTCACTTTATTGACATGTTGAAAGTAGCAGTTCCCTGTTCTCCTTCAAGCAAACTTAAGTCATTAAGGGTGTTGAATAACAGGGGGGAAAAAAAATAGGTCTTTAATAATGCAAATCAGACAAGAGTTGAACACCAGCACAAGCACATTAAGCGACTGAACATCTGTGTTTTAAGTGACAGAAGAGTAAAGCATGACAGCAGAGATGACAGAGAAATGACATGTTATATAGCCCGACTCCACAACTGGAGGTGAACTTCAGAAGTTTTTTGGCACATGTCTTCATCTCTACTCCCAAAAGGCTGCTGCGAACAGCTGTGGCTGTTGTTGTTTTTCCCTGTAAATTAGCATGGAAAGCGCAATTTTTTTTTTTTTTGCCCAATAATTAATTTCTAAAATCGCTGTAAAGCATGTTTGTTGTCAAAAGTGATATCGTCCGCGTCCACACGCTCGAAAAAAAAAGTGAGGAGCAAAGCAACGTTTACCTTCTTCACGCAGTACGAGTCAGTGCTCGAACAACAAAGGGCCACCATCACGACGTTCACACTGTGTTCATGCAGCAGTAAAATTGCCTGTTTTTCGGCTTCGCTTTGATGTCTGGTGTGATAATGAACTTGTTTGTTTTCACATGCATGGCACCCGGGGAATCTGGGACATGAATCTTTCATGATTTTAAGAGCAAATGTTGTTCAGGCCACCATAGGTGCCGGAGGAGTTCGAGATGAATGCACATACGCACACACACACACACACACACACACACACACAAAAAAAAAGGATTGGAGACGACCTTTCTAGTTATTGTGAAAATATAACAAGAAGAGCCGAGCAGAAGGCAGGTGTCACAGGGGCAGCAGCTCCCGATGTGACAATGCACAGACAGGCTGACTTTCAATTCACGGCGTAACAACAAAATCTCCCCTGATGCTGCAAAGTACAGAACGTTCAAGACAGACGACGTCCACACTGAGGCGATGACTTTGACTTCAGCCCCCATGTGAAGAGCTCAGCCCCCTCATTCATCTGAACGAGGGCAGTCTGGCAACGCTGCGGACCTGCCAATGCAGAGGGCTCTGGCAAAATCACACAAGAAAACTGCTTGAACCAATTAAATGAGTGCAAGTGTACGTTTTTTGGTGGTGCACTTGGCAACTAAAGCGCCATATTTCTGCTGTTTGCGGTGTCACGACTGAAGGAAAAAACGGTCCCTTTCATACAGAGTGTGACAATCCTGCTCTGTTCTTGCATCTGATGAGCTTTTAATGCATCCACCTGTTTTCCAGCTGGACTCTCTGCATCATGTTTCACGTCTCAACAGCATCTCTTCCATTTTTTTTGTTGCTGTTAGTTGCTGAGTCTCAGCTGTTTAAAGTGGCGCAAACTATAACTAATCCCTCTAACTAAGCCCGCAGTTATTTCCGTGTATATATCAAATAAAATTAGGTCCAGAAATAATTTGACGAAGACTGAATTCTCACAGTTTTGACAACAATGGGTAAAATAACCGAGATGACGCTAAAGTGCAGACTCTCAGCTTGAATTCAAGTGGATGAATAAAATAAACACATCAAATTTTAGGAATTGCGAGCATTTATATAAACAGACGCATATTTTCAAAGTCTCAGACGTAATTGAACGAATTAACATAATCATCAGTGAAATCTTTCTTTTTTTAAATACTTTGTAGAAAATCCGTCGCCTGCAGCGAAACGCTCGGAGCATTGAACACATGGACGAACCAAATGCCGGGTTTCCTCCTTTGTGATGCTCTGCCAGGCCTTTACAGCATCTGTTGTTTGTTTGTGGGTCTTTCTGTTTTCAGTTTTTTGTCTTTGGAAAATAAGATGCATGCTTAAACAATTACAGGAACAATTAAGCTTCATTAATTTTCCCTTTTTATTTCAGGAGGGGGGAACCAGAACTTCAGATGCTTTACCATCACCTTTTTTTTTACCACAAAACCAGACAAAAATGAACAGAAATAATTGAATAGGCACTTAACTTGTTACGTGATACCATCACGTTTGCATTATTAACACAGTATTAATATTTCATTCTCAAATCTCACAGCTTCGCTTTATCAGTATATCATGACATCCCTTGTTTCATCTCTCCAAAAAATGCTGTTTAAGAACTGCCACGGCGTTTTTAAATCTTATTTGGCAAAGTCTAATCTGGCCTTTTTTTATTCTTGAGGTTTATCAGTGGTTTGCACCTTGAGGTAACCCTCTGCATTAGCACTCAATTAGTTCTGGATAATGATACGACTTCCACCTGGAGGGTGTTCTTCACTTGGTTGCACTTTGCTAAGGGGTCAGTTTTTACCATGAAAAGAGAGGGACTTCTAATCATCAACCACTGTTCCTGTCCACGGCCATTAAAACCTTTTTTTGTGCCGCCGATGAGTTCAGCGGCGCTTCATTTAGTTTTCAGAATGTGGAAAACTGTTGATTTGGCTGTTTTCTCTCTGCCCATTATCTCTCTGAAGGAGTAATTGTTTTAGAGGCCCAAGGATGGGCTGTTTCACTTTGCTGAGAGAGGGAATACTGTGGGATCACAGCTACAGCCTCTAAATGCAAATAACATAAATTAATTTCAGATTTTTTAACCCACTACACTGATGAAGAAACAAAGAAGAATAGGTCAAAAATATTCACGAAACAGCTCATAACAACAGTCAAACTACTTCAGGTTGCTTTAAACATTGCGGCTGTACATTAAAGAGCAGTTTGAATGTAAATACTCTCAAATTCAAACTGAGAGCTTGAAGTTTGAGCCCATTTTCAACTGCATGTTTTGGTGAAACAGCTTAATCAACAAAAATAGCATCAGTATCCAAATATAGTTACCAAACTATAAATCAAAAACATCGACACACACATTAAAAAACGCCTGTCCGTCATTAAAAAAACCTGAGTTAAGCTGAAGAGACTTGCAGAGAAATGTTGTCATTACAGAAATAGATCCAAATTTTTGCTTCACTTCAGCTTTTAGTCCTTTTTTCATTCCCTCCCCTGTCTTCTGTGACAAACTCGACAGCTTTACTCACAACTCAGGTATTTTCACTGTCATTTCATCGTCTTTGTAGGCATTAAACAACGATGTGATCTCAACTCATAAACACTGCAGCCCAGTCAGAGGCTTGGAGGACACTTACAGGAGATAAACACTCACCTCTCGTGTTAAAGAGCCGAGACCTCTTGCAGTTGTAAACCACTTCCTGTTGGCACTGCTCTGATCCTGACACGATGGCGTGAAGCTGCTCGGCCGAGGCGCTGTAGTTGAACGTCATGATGTGAGGCTTGTGGGGGGAGGAGCCCTGGACCGTCACCGGAGCTGTACTGTTGTGCGCCAACACCGTCCACACTTTCTCCTCTGAAAGAAACAAGTTCACCTGTTAGCATGGATCCGCCGCGAACACCTTCTTCAAATGAATGCTATACCGTTAGCATGACTTCATCAACACCTTTTCCAGGTAAATATGTGTAAAAAATATGCAAGCTCCTCTTTTAAAACTGTCATCTGCACCTTATCATGGATCCAGTTGCTTTTCTTGAACAGACCCTCCTCACTTTGCCTCTGATCATCTTACTCTGATATTCTTATGCCACCTCAGGTTGAATGTACACTTGAGGTCAGAACATTTAAACGGTGACTCTCACCAGTTTGAGTCACACATAGAGACTTTATTCTCTGATGCTGTCTGTGTTTTTCTTGTAGTTGCATTGTATAAGAAACATCCAGCAGATGTGCTTCCACAGTGGATTGCAAATTGCAGTTTATCTCGTAAAAAAAGCTGTTGCAGTCGTGTCCCTAAACCACTGAGAGTGGACAGACTGCCCCCCTCCACACAAACAGGGAGACGAACAGGACTGCTGTTACTTTTTAAACACCCAGCCTGTCTGCTCTCCATGGCCCAGTGAGACTCAGACAAAGAGCAGCTCCGCAGGTTGACAGACCCCCAGAGAAGGTGCAGCAGCAGCAGCAGCAGCAGCAGCAGCAGCAGGTCTGAGGAGGAGGGAGGCAACAGCTGAGGAGGAGAAGCTACAACTCACAGTCCACCACATCAGCACCACCGCCGATGAGAAACTGCAGGAGTAACACTACACAACCACTAATATACGAACCAAAGCCTCTGATTTTGCCAAAACCAACAGCAGCGACAAAGGCAACCAATCAGAGCAGGTCTTACAAAAAGAGCAATGGGATCCATATGAATGCATCACTTTCAGTTCACAGCTTTTACCTGAATGAAAAACAGCTTTGTTCAACTTTTAATGTCAAATCTAAGCCTCTGGAATTTCATTCAGTTCTCTCAATACAAAACCTACGGCTGTTAGCATAAACCCACTGCATGCAGGTGTGATGTGGGAATGTGTTAGCATAAACACATCATCAGCTGCAATGTTTCCTCAAAATACAAAAGCACACTTTTTTTTTTATTTCCTCGAGCGAATATATCAATCTCAGTTACCATAAAAGGAAAACATCAGATATAATAATTGGCAGGATTGATAAAATCTTATGACATTAGCATTTTTACAACAAGTAACAGCTAAATCCCATCACACAAATGGACCTTCTTTCATAAAAGGCTACACTCAAAATGATACAAGTAAGTATATTAAAGATTCAAGTAAATCATGCACAAATACTTAAACTTATAGCCCCTGTTTAAACACAGCACGAACAAATAGGTCATTGAACTCAACAACTGAGTTAAAAGCTGCTCAAATATCATAATAAACATTAGAATAATGAGCTGCTAAAAATAATTCACTTTGTATCAAAGTGGGTCCTTTATCTGCTAAAACCAACTTGTTTGTCAGATGTTACTTTACATTTCATCGTTCATCAGCGAGTCAGTGCGATGTTTTGTGTTTTTTTTGGCTGAAACTCTGGTGTTGGTGGTGACATCACACTATTTTTATTTTTTGTGGCTAAAAATCTGACAAATAAAGTTGTTTCCAAACAACAACAACCTTCTGTTATCCTACAAATAAAAAAACTTTTTTCTAACAGTCTGAATCTGTTGCAGTGTGAGACACTTGAGTTTAAATGTCCAGCTCTTTTCTGATGGGAATCAGACAGACTTCAGTAGATTTACATGCACTTATCTTGGATTGGGCTTTTTTGTTTACAGTTTTCAAACACGTTCTCCTTTTGCTCCAGTTGCTCCCCACAATCAAAAACACACATACAGATGGTTATTTCTCCAATCAGTGCCCTTGTCTACAGTGCTGGCTTATAGCTGAAGTTAGTCCCTTGGTGTTGTGTGGTGGCAGCACATTCATTAATGCGTTAAATGCACAGATGTGTTCCTGTTGTGCTGAGTCTTATTGTAAGTGACAAATAAAGGCTGGTAAAGAGTTTGTAGTATAAAATCAGATAAAAGAAATCCCTCCTGTTCCCATCCCTGCTCGGTTTTCATTATGTGGATTTCATGTTTACTCTGCGTTAAAGAAAATCCCTCTCCCCTTTATGATTATTCACGTCAGGTTGTCGGGCTTAAAGTTATTTACATTTCTAATAGATTCTTTAATTGAGGTCAAGTTGAGGCATTTTCTGCCTGACGGATAATTGAGACCATCAATTCAGAACCTGAAATGCCAGAACCAGACGGCAAATACCACAAGTGGGTTAACTTAACGAATGACAGAGTGTCTGAGGAAGTTGTGACGGCTCAGTCAAACTTGTCGTCACAGTTTCAGACCTTGAGTGAATGCTTTTTGTCCGATGCGTCTCGAGAATCAGGTCACGTCTCACTGAAAATGTCAGGTGACAGTTGAAGGGACGCGGAGTGGATTTTGTTCCTGCTGTCATCAGATCGGCACGGATAAACACTTCTAATTCGGCAATAAAATGAAACGTCTAACCTTTAAAAGACCATTCGGTCTGTTAACATAAAAGTAGTTACACAAATTTAACTGTCTTGACAAATTACGCTTATTGTAGGGCCCTTTAGAGAAAAAAAAAATAAAGCTGAAGGGGAATGTCAGTCTTGAGAGTTTCTACTTTGCTATTAAATTTAGCATGGATATTTGTCCTGCCCAGGGCATGTTCTGTAATCATTAGCTTGACTCCTTAACCTTAATTTTCCTTTAGAAAGAGGTCAGTAATTTCTTCTTAAGCAACGCAAAGATACCAGAACACTGTGTTTCAAAAATCAATGGGAACATTTCTGTATAATCTGATGCGGATATTTAGCCAAGTATCATTCCCAAATCATCAAAAACCAATAGTTTTCACGCCCCTTGGCATCTCAGCCAGACGTGCGAGGTGCACTTAAGCTCCTGTGTGAGACACGCCGAGCATTAACCTCATGCTAATCTCCGGGCAGGCCCGACAGCCATTACCTCTGTGTAATTGGCTTTTTTAAAAATGTTTCTGTAAATACACACAAACTGCTTTTTTTAATAGTGTACTGATGCCAAACATCATTAGAAAACTTAAAATCTTGTGATTTTTATTAACGCAGACCATTTAAAGATAAAATCATCATGAAAGAGGGGTTGAGAGAAATGCAAACAGCTTGATGCAGCAGAATGAAATGTTTTTATAGCTTTGTTTGTAGCCCACATACGATATCCTGTCAAATATTTAGTCTAAGACACACTTATACATCTATAAATACCAAAGGACTGTTGAGAACAAACAAGTTCTTGTGTTCTTCTGCAAAAATTTGCTCTTCGGCTAAAATGTGATCTTTTATTTGGCTGCTGAACTCTGACCTTTCAAATGACACCTCTCTTCACTTATTAGAAACTCCCATGTCCCCTCTGCAGCGTACAATAGCCAATAAAAGTCCATATTGAAAAAGAAGGACCTTCCTCTCGTCCCTTGTGGAAGGAACGGGTCAGTTGCAATCAATTGTGCAGATGACTGGTGTTTTATTTGGCCGATAAACCTTTCAAAGGGAGGAAATGCAGCACCACTTGATTTTTTTTAAAGCCACAGGGTTGAAAAAAAGGCAGTTAAAAAGCATTTTCAATAAAGTTATGTAGCAAATGGCCTAAAATAAAATATAGATGGCCTAAATATAAATATTGATGTCTTAAATAAAATATAGATAGCTGAAAAATAAATGGAATAAGTATAAATATTGATATTTATCTACATGAATACAGTAAATGGCTTTTTTTTCTGAAAACACATTGACATATCATCACAAAAACATGCTTAAAATATTCAATTCATGTGGTGTTATGATTTTTTATTTATATTGGCCCAAATATGGATTCATGCTGCGGTACCATTGTATCTATTCAGCTAAAAAATCCCACCAACTGTCAGCTAAGGCATCTTTTTGCTAAAAAAATAACACTGAAATTTAATAAAATGGTATATTTCAATGCATTCACTGTAGATGGGACTGTTGGGGGATAAAATTCCAAAGTAAACCTTTTAAAGGAGACAAAGACGATCCATGTAGAGTTGACTTTGCCTCAGGTTTGCGGTTAACTATTTAAGTCTAATTTGATGGGAGCAGTGAGGAGACAAACTCTGATTTAAACCCAAATCTGTCCGTTTTAGACACTCATATCAACTGTTGCATCTTGGAAATAAAGTCTAAAGAGGATTGAGGTTAGTGATGGGTCGTGACCCAAATGAAATACTTGTAGTGTAAAACTGGACCTTATTGAATAGTTTTGGTCCCTTAGTATGACCAAGCCGTTGGACAACAAAAAACAGTTTGACAAAGTTAACGATGTATCAAAAAAGCTCTCTGGCAAAAAGATTTTGCTGAAAAGTACTTAGCTCTTCTATCTGAGACACCGAGGGGTTTCACACTGTATGGTTGATATATGATCCTGGGATGAAAACATGCTGAGACTTTCACGATCATTATGAATCCTAAAAATTTGGTTCAACTCGGACTTTTGCCATAAAAACATGTCCAAAAAGTTACAAGTTGCACACAAGGAAACCCGAAATCTAACGGGCAGATTGCTTTGGAATTTAGAGATGTATTTCCATTTGGGACACTTTTCACCCTCTGTTCAAAATGTGTCTTTCACACATAAACTTCTCATAATTTAATAGCACACCACCATGAAATTTACTAAGCACATTAGTGCTCCTAAAGGGATTAACCCTTTTGACTTTAATGACCCCATGCTCTAATGAAAACAGATGCCTCTGGAGGCCACTTGTGGGCTTTTAGACTTCTAAGCTTGTTAACTTGTAATCTTGTCATGACACTTTTTTAATTTGAGAAGCCAAAACTTCTAAAGATAATAGTGAAACCTGAATAGCTCAAGAGTTGCTTTGTGGTTAACTGAACCAATGGTTCCTGCATTATTTGCCAGGGGCACAATGATAACTTTTCCTTTTTAATTAACAGAAGATAAGGGAGGATGCCGTCTAAAGTTAATGACTTGTCATACTTTAGCTGGTAGCTGTTTTCTCTTGTCTTAGAAAAATGGGAGTTTAGGATCCAATATAACTACATGGGCGCTTTCACATCAGCAGCTTGGTCATTAATAAGAAAAGAAGGACAAAAATACACGTTGTTGCATTTAAGTTCCGATCAAAAACAGTCTTTTTACAGACAAAATTCATAAAGATTGATAGATAACTTATTGACTGGTCAGTTTTGTTGACTGTCATCAGGCAAATCAAACTTCTGATGACTGACATGAGGTAAATGAGCACTTTAAAGCTGCTAATGTGAATATTTTTGTGCCTATAACAAAGAGTGAATACTGAGGTTTGTCCATTTGCTTTCACACTGCAGACTTTTCGGAAAGCGGACCACCACCCTGCTTTTAAAACATTCTTAGCGTGGTTGTTGGTCCACACAGGGGCTTCAATTAACTGGAACAAACAGGGGAGGTGTGAAGGCACCCTGAGATACTGAACTGTTGCAATTTAACCACATGGACATTTATAAAAGATATTGACTCCTCAAAGCCCCGAGTGACTGTAATGATTTATTACTGGATGGTAAATTGTCAGATAGTGGGAGTATGGATCGATACGGTGCTATCCCTACGTGAGTGGACTCTTTACTCAGAGCTCTCTGCCGGTTCTCAATGGAACTTAAAAAGAGTAAAGGTGACAACACGTGAACTACAATGATCTCACCTGTCATGTTGCAGTATACCTGTGTGGGACCCAGGGGACCACTCCCATCTGGATCAATGGAGTAGAAACCCGAGGAGCTGCCAATCAGCTTGTAGGCCTCACAAGAAGACTCGTAGATGGCTGGAGGAAGAAGAGCGGGGACAGAAGTCAGTTATTCCTCCACGAATCAACCCACACTCAAACAGCTTCCCACTGGCTGAGTCACTGGACTGCACAAAGTCTATCTTGATTCATGAATTATTCATAATTTATTCTTTTCAAGAGAAAAAAATACCGAAGCGGTGACTCTTGATGACATATGTCTCTGTTTCTACAACTCCAATTTAGCTACTTTAGTCACTCTATGGATCGTATGTTTGACTACCGAAGGTCTGATCATCATTTATTTACTTTAAAATTTAATATTCACTTTGCAGTTTAATCACAGTCGAGTTCTGCGTGCAATCGTCTACATTAAGTATCTGAAACTGAACGCCAAACCGAGCTACTGTTGATTCGTCTGTTACTTCCTGTTCTTGCACCCACTTATAAAGTTTATAAAGTTTACATGTGAATGGCAGCAAATATACCACTCCAAAAAATGTACTTTTTTATTTCAGGCAAAAGACAGTCTTATGAATTATAATTTATAGCTTATTTAAAATTTATGCTTATGACTTTAAGCTAGTGCCCCCTTTTTTTATATAGAGATGACAAATGAAGCAAGCTGATCCTTAAAGGTTGTTAAAATTTTAGTCTTGACGTTTCCATCTGAGTCCCTCTGAAATGAGAGCCTTCAAAAGAATCTTTAATACACATTCAATGACTGCACACACTATGCTAGGAGACAAAGGCTAAAGCTAACGGTGAAGCTAGTAGCAGTATCCTGTGTGATAAAATGAGGAAAAAAAATGCAAGATTAGATTCATATTTCATTCTCCTTCTTTCACAGTCGAATGAACAAAACAGAGTTTTGATTTATGCATTAATGTTTACAAGCAATGTGTTTTGGGAAATGTGATACAATGACTCCGGCTGAAGTTTTTACAGCTGAGTACGCTTGACCAAATTTAATAATGAAGAAAAAACAACCCTAACCGAGCCCCGACCTTCACCTCTGCACAGTGATACTGGCAGAATCCAGAGCTGGCCCAATAACTTCGGGGAAACACTGCTGTTTAGTGAATGTGCTACTGCTTTTTTTTTTGGTTTTAATACTTAAATAGCGAGCTAGTTAGCCATTCTCATCTCTGCAGCTCACAGAAAAGCTGAAAGAGCAGAGTTCAATCCATTTTTTCACACGTTCGCTCTTGTATTTTCTGGTTTTTCAGAAAAAAGGGTAAATAACACATCACCCTCCGCACTTCACACGCAGAATATCTTTTTAACTACAGCCAAAGATCAACGAAGGGTTTCAAACACTCCTCTTTTTCTGATATTCAAGTTTGAGCTGCGTGTTGAAAAGTTGATGTTACGTGTTTATGGAAGTTAAATTTAATATATTTTTAATCCGGCAGATGCTCTTATCTGTCATGTATCCCCTGACATGCAAAGGAGACTGTGTTTGCCAGCATATAAACAAGAAATCAGTATTCTGGGTTTGGGAGGGGGTGAATTTCAACACATACTTTCCAACATTCGTCTCCACAACAAATATCAAGGCGATGTTGGGGGATGTCAAAAAATGTGACACCCGCAAGGAGACACTGGCTCATGTGTAGACGGTCTAAAGTCAGCAAGTCTTAAGCTATTTAAGGACATGATAAAAAAAAACAGATTCTTAGAGGCTGAAAGCGAGAGCAGCAGCAATGATTATAAGGTCATGTCGCGCAGATGCAGGGCAGCTTTTGCTTTGCCTCTCAGGTGCACAGAGTGAAGAAAGATATGAGCGAGACAGGTGTGTGTGTGTGTGCTGAATCAAATGAGGCAGCTCAGCAGACCTGGAATATTTGAGAAGGGAGGAGCGGAGGCTGTAGTAGCAGGTATGAGACTAGGTGAGAATATTTTTATTTTTTTTAAAAAGTGCTCACAGTTGTGACAGGTCGCTCCCGAGTATCCCGTTCCCGAACAGTCGCAGGAGAAGGAGCTCCACGTCTGAGAGCAGCGGCCTCCGTGTTCGCACAGGTTCGGGAGGCATCTGAAAACATATACGCAAACACAAAAACACACAAAAGAGTTTACTATCAGAGGGTTATTTCCAGTACAGTGGTCCCTTGTTTATCGCGGGGGTTACGTTCTAAAAACAACCTGCAATAGGCGAAATCTGCGAAGTAGTCAGCTTTATTTTTTACAATTATTATATATGTTTTAAGGCTGTAAAACCCCTCACCACACA
>JAQNCA010000005.1:1725582-1737811 GCA_029783725.1 Acanthurus tractus | reverse complement strand
ACATTTTCTCACATTTCTCTCTTGTTTAAACACTCTCAAAGTTCAAACCTTCGTAGATTTTAAAAAATAAGTACAGTCTTATAGAATACAACCAAAGATCAAAACCTGTTTTCAGGCCCAAACATTTGTTTGAGAAATAAAAATATACAGTCCTGTGCAGGAGACACGGCACGGAGGAGATTGATTGACAATGGTCTAAAGTCCCTTAGCCAATCAGGACGCAGAACACAATGCGCGTTTGTACGACAAAGTGTTTCATCTAAGAACATATAATGTATATCATGTAATTTTTTTCTTGATATCCTTTTTATTCTTAAACTTTGTATATAATGCTACTTTTCTTAGTCTCTTCAATTGTTGTTCTCCTTCTGTCATCTGTGTCTGAGCTGTTGTAACACACAAATTTCCCATATGTGGGATCAATAAAGTTTTATCTTAACATATAATATAGCAAAAAAAAAAACAATCTGAACGCAACAAGCAGACACAATAGTAACTTTCTTTTTTAAATGAATATGAAACGCTAAGAAAGATGGAACAAAGAAAAGCAAAATAACACGTTTGTAAAGCAGAACCTGAGAATTTTTTCTCCTAATGCACTTTTATCTTAGAAGCAGCACAAAAAAAACACAACAGAGTCTTGGCAGCAGAACAAAACATCATACAAACCTCTCTGCATTTGTATCACCAAGAGAGATACTTCTTTGTTAGTTTTTGCAAACCTGATCTTTTATTTATCAGGCAAGCAAGACCCCTGTTCACTGTTATCTTTTTCTTTTGTATGCAATTATGAACACCCGCTCTGGAACTTACCCAGCAGACTAATAATTTGCTGTTTATTCATGTTTCATTAAAAAATCCCAAACAACTTTGAAACGATAGTGTCTCACACTGTGTCCTTTGCTGAATTCAAAGAGGCTGACATGTTGAGGTGTTACTCTAAAAATAAAAGCATTACTGTCACCTTCAGACTAGAATGCCCGTTAATGGGATTTTGACACAATGAGCGCTTAACAGAAATTTCAAACCACACTCTTCTGATTAATAGTCCCTTCCTCAAGCCTCCTTCAGTTTCACATAATTGCCAGCCTTTCAAGCATGCATCTATAATTTCATACACTTTCATCTCCCACCTATTAACTGCAGCGAAGCGGGCCAGCCGCAACATGGATAAGGTTGCAGCCACTGGTTTAATTACCATCAAGCTATTTTCTGTTGTGTTCATGGTTGCCCTTACAGGTCATGGAATTACAGTAGCCAGCACAGGCAAGTGCACACTGACCATAAATTAAATCGCAACGTTTAATTAGACGCAGAGAAAAAGAGATTAACTCTGATAAAAGTGAACTTATTTCATATTCGGGGTCATTAAACAGGCCGCGGCGAGCGAAATGAGAGTCAACATCAATGCAACAAACATTTACGGAGGCCGAATCACAGCAGCATCACATGATGCGACTTCACAACAGATTACAGAACAAGATGCTGCAAAGTGATCAGTCGCAAAGCAAAAAAAACCCCCACAACAAATAAACAAAACAAGAAAAAAAACAAAAAAACATTTTGGATGTCACCCACTCAAATTTGATTTTAGCTCCGCGTAAGGTTCTTTGTTGCTGTATGCTGCATAATGCATGCAGATGAGTTGTTTCATTTATAGGACACATCAAAAACTTTCTATGCTTTCATCTTCTTTTTGGTGAAACACTGTCTTGCAGTGACTATTAATATTTATTACAGATTAAGAAAAAAAACACATCAAAATGTTCTGTAACATTTCGCATAAGTATTTTTTTTTCTTCTTGCTTTACAATAAACTCAACTCTGAAAGTCAACACTTATTAATTGGACTTAACTTGGTCGTTTTTCGCACAGAGTTTTTTATTTTTTTTAACCTTTTTATGTTGCTGGAGTTGTTTTGTGACTTATTTACTGTTGTGGTCAAGGCTCACAGGCTCCATTAACCTTTTCCTCCGGCGGTAACAGCAGGCATCTGTTCGCGGCTCTGATAAACCAGCTGTGCTCGACCTGCCCAGCACCAAATGACAGACAACCAGAGTGAGCGTCTACATGTAGCTGGTAAAGAAAGCAAAACAGTTCAGGAGACAGATTTTTCCCCTGGGAGTTTGTTAAAGACGAAACTAAAGCCGAAAGCTGAATAAATGTTGGACTTAATGAACTCAGACTGAATCTGTTGGTCCAAACCTAGTTTGACTCAATTGATGCAGACTGACGGTAAAAGTCTGTCATTTGGTGACTCTTTCAGTCGCCATTCTCCTCCCCGTCTTTTACTTTCACTAAAAATGTTCTTCATGCCTCCCAAAACAAGTGTGATTGGTTTGAAGAAAGACAAACAAGCCACCATTTTTTCCCCCTGTTGTTGACTTACAATGTGTGTAGCCAGACCTTTCTTCAGCCCTGACGATGGCCCGTCGAGATAAATTGGTACGTGTTTTTCCAACATGTACATTCTGTGTTAATGTATCTACTGCATATACTGCAAAATAAACTGAGAGGGGCTGATTCATTTGTGAGATACATCAAAAAATGCGTTGGCATGAATTAATGTAATGAAAATGATAATGAACATTACAAAAATTAAGAATAAATTAAAAAAAAAAAGAAAAGTTTTTCTCTGTTTCGCATATTCATGTCATAGCTCTTCCACCACATCTAATAGGTTTGTGAATATAAGACTTAATGATTATTCTGGTCTGCATCTGCTTAAAGTATATGCTGGCAATCTCCGCTAATGCTGCCAGGCTTATCAGCCTCTAATTATTATTATGTTTATATTTATATGTTGCATTTTGTGTGTTTGTATTTTGATGCGGTTAATGGAGGTTCAAACGCCTACGTCCGCTGTGGGCACATGTAAGTAGGCAGCTGCTTGGCTTTTTTCCACATGGAGGCCATTATCATTATATACAGGATATATTAAATCTGAGCTGTCTGCAAACATGCCATCACCGTCACTGCAAGATGCTTTTTTTTTATACGACTAAAATGTTTAAATATGTGCTTTTAAAACATCCGAAATAGTTCACCGAGAGCTGTTTGTAATGTTAAAAACCACAACTGCCACACCACTTTTAAACTCATTCATCAAAATAAATCAGTTTTTGGGTAAAAAAAAACGACACTTTTATTCGCAAAAGACGCATGCATGTCAGTTTGGGAACAGAAAACGTCTCATTCAAAGTTCTGTCATATCCTACAGTGCATCCTTTCGCCCACTGACACAACAGACTGGCAGCCCCGTTATGTTTGCATATCCTCTGACAGCGGACAATCTGGACTAGAAAGCAGATCGTTTGAAATCTGACAAAGAGGAGATTCCGCTCGGGGCGAATACAAGGTAAAAAAAAAAAAAGTGCAGTTTGCATGTTTGTCTCATTGGTATAAATGTTGCCAGTCACATACAGACATTCAATGAGCTAATAGGTCTGCCAATCCCATTCACAGTGCCCACAGCTGTGCAGGGTAATGAGGAATATGGATAGGGAGGGATGCCACATGGGCCAGTAGGGAGCAGCTTGTTAGCATAGTCCTCTGCTAGAAAAGGTATTGCAGAGTTTCTGTTGCAATTTAATTGGACGATCCTGTCAGCGTGTTTGTCTCTATAGGACAAGATGTCAGTGACTTTCAGGAAACTCTGCAGACAACACATGCCATCTACAAATTAACAATGTGGGCATGAATAACTCTCTGCTGTCAGTTTGGATAATGTTTTACATATTTTTTATATCTGACACATTTTGACTTTTGAATGTCAAGGCTTTCTGTAAGATCTCTTTGAGACGGTCCTTTAGTTAATAAAAGAGGAAATAAGAAATTCAAAGTACTGTACCTGTCTCGTATATTGCAGGTGTCAAACTGAAGCTCATTATAATTGCCAAGCAACCCTTGCTGGACATGATTGACATTCATAGGCTGCCTGTTGACGAATATGAGCCGCATGCAACCCTGGAAGGCTGAAGTCAGGAGCTGACAGTCCATCGTGGGGCAGCCTGAAGGGAAGTGACACATTATGCAATCTTTGGTTTTCATGTACAAAAACTACGAACATTTCAGTAAATTTTACACTGAAAAAATACCTTTTTTTTTTCATCCTAATATTACAAAGGTGTTTTAAGAAACCACTGACCTCCAAAATAAAAGTTGCCTCTCGATTCCAGCTGCTCCCACAGTTCGATGGGTGAGGACGGTTCGCCGTCCACGGTCAAAGTGATCTGTAGATTCCTGGTGTCGAGACTGACGGAGTGCCACAGACCATCATTGACTCTGTGAACTAAAAGGAGAACATTTCACATCAAGAATCGGTGAAAAGACAGTTTTGTGGTCGGCAGCACAGAGAGGGATTTTTTTTTGTTGTGTCCATTTTCCTGCAGACCTGGAGGCTGTCAAAATCTCTACTACTGAATTCTGTTTCATCTGAGTGGATCCAGTTTTAGTCGGTGGTAGTATTTTCCTCTGCAGCCTTCAGTAAGGCCAGCTGCGGCCACACAATGAACAACGACTGAGCATTATCATTAATTTTACTTGCTATTTTAAGACGCACTTTTAATTTCGCACTCGCTGCTTATAATGCCGTCAAATCCCCCGGTTTCCTTTCAGCGCAGTTCCTTTGCACAGTTGTCGAACACATGAGACAGTTGCAAGGCTTCAAGCCTCGTCCATCACTCTGAGCTTAAAAACAAAAATCTCTCCCTCCTCCGCTCTGCCATGTGTAAACAACATTCTTGAGAGGAAATTAATGTGTAAAAAAAAAGGGAGGAACGACTGTGGTGCCAGTTTTTTTTTTTTTTTTGATTTGTTAATCATTGTGAACAAATACTGTAGCTGCATCGCCGCCAGTGAGTGTTAAGCAACTGTGAATTGTTCTCAAATACTGTATTTTGTACTTCTACACTGTACACTGTGGTGGTAAAACTGTGCTTTTTACTTCAATGTCCTTTCTGACAGCTAAAGTTGGTAAATACTTGACAGATTTTGAAACATAAAACAAGCATACTGAATATGATGCATTGGTGTTAAACAGAATAAATTACATATTTATGAAGCAAATGGTTTGACTTTCTGCAACGTTACAATGTTGAACACTGTTGCATTAATTAGATTATATTATAATACTAAATAACAGTATTATGAGTACTTTTGCTTGCATATTGAGAACTCCTGCTGTTTTACTTGAATATATTTTCAAGATAATATCATAAAAAGGAACTAACTTCCTACAGATAGTAACTCTGATGCTCATAGGGTAAATTTCCTGCATATTGTGCTCTTCTGTTCAACATTTTGAAATCCAAATGCCACGATTTTCCTTCTGTTAAAATACCATAAACCTCTGCTTTTTGAACGACTGACCGTTTGTTCAACCTAATGTTTTGATGTCTGGGTGGGAACAGAAGTCCAGCTGACAATCAGTGTAAAAGCCATTCATTTTTTAAAAGAAAAAAACCCATCGTGATCTACAAATCATCTCTTTTAAACTGACAGCTGACAGCTCATCTCACAGCTTGTGAATGGGAATTACTGACCCACACCTCCATCCTGACTGTGTCGGAGTCGGACTGAATTAGCATCCAGATTGAGCTGCGTTGTGGTTTGGGATCTCAGACAGGACAGGGCAGCCATGCAAATTGCACACGGAGGGCCAGATCAACTCAAAACCCAAATAAAGAGGACTAAATTGTGTGCTCATTTTAACGTATTGCACGTTTGGTCGGTGTGCGTTTTTGTGGGTGATCAGTTAAGAATAATTGGGGGAATGTCAACAGGTGCAAACAATGTGGAGACAGCAGTATTTCTCATAAGGGTTTTGCATCATTTACTGGTTACTGTCATGGAGATTTTTGCTGAAAAGCAGAATGGCAATAAAGCAGGTAATGCTGGACTCTTTTTTTTTTATGGCTGGCTCCAAATCAGCCCTTTGTTCATTCAAGAGCTCTCAGTGGCACTGCTGAAAATGTGATATATCTGAATTATTTTTGCTTCTGTCATTCCAAGAATGTTAACATTCGTGGCAAAAAAAAACATGTTTTCCATATCTTCTTTCATCGGGTCTGTGTCGACTCCATGTCTGAATAACAGCCACCAGTCGTGTGCAACAATGGGCCGATTATCACCTCCTTCTCAAATGTATTATATGCAGACCAGTCGCAACCGGCGAAATTATTTTCAGGCTTGGTAAATTGCAATTCAAGTGCTAAATTGAACTATTTGCATTTTCTCCTCCCAGTATTTTGCACGCTAGGGTAGAAGCGCCCCAAATTGCATATTCATTTAAACAAACGCACTAAATGGACAATTTGCACATTTGAAAGATGCAATTCTCGATACGAAACATAAATACATCTGCTTGCACATTTGTTTGCAGATGATATCAAGTTAATACACATTTTTAAACGCACAGGCCCTTAATAAATCAGGCTGTGAGAGTTATTTTGGTTGGTCCAAAGATCTGATCAGATTTGTTCAGGCTCTTGGGAAAACCTGTGATTTTTCTTACTTGCAGTCCTTGCAGGCCTTTTGCTCACAGCACAACCTCTCGTCCCAGAAGACTGGGACAGCCATGGGTGTTTTTTTTTCACCACTCCATCGACTCCAGGAAAGTCGCAAGGGACTGCTGGTGAGTTTCAGAGGGAGTTTTCCCCTCTCTCTCCCCCCCTTTTCAGCTCATATGTAACATCTCATCATCTCCATGCTGTCCAGCTGCTGGCCAAGCTCATACCATCTATGCAAAGATGTGTGTATTTTGCGCGTCACATCAATGACCTGTGTGGCAGCTCTCAACTGTTAAGAAATGTAAAACATGTGGCTATTCCTCCTCTGTCTAACACTGCCTCTCCAAGCCCCAGTGCTGCCTCCAGGAAATACACAGTGTCATGTCATTACTGCACCAAGCCGGTGTGGCAGCTGCCTGCGGTCCCTGACAAGCCCGACTGACGTTGGATGCGAAGTGACGTGAACGAATGTAAAAAAATAAAAATGAACTCATTGCGGATGTTGTTATCCGTCATAGAAACTCGTGTATCTCCTGGTTTGAGTGAGACGTCGATGTTAGCTTGCGCGAATGATCAAAAATCAAGCCTAAATTGTCGGTGCAGATCGTTCCTGGGCTGAAAGGAGGAGAACACGGATCAATAGCCTTCCCACATTAACGCTCATGTGCACTTAACGCACAGCACTTTATCAAATGGGCCAAATTGCATTTCTCCGAAAGCTCCTCTATTCTTGTCAAACTGAGAAAAGGAGCAGTTTTTAAACAATGAGGTGATGTTTCTCATAAAGCTGAAAAATGGGGAAAACAAGAGGTCAAGGCCTCTCCTTCGATCTCATCCCTGTTCCTGTCTCCTGCTGCGCCTCCCTTCATGTGCATCCTGTTTGGTCTCCCCTCTTTTAATTTCTCAGTTTGCACCCTCTTCATTCCTTTTCCTGCCTCATCTCCTCCAGTCCTTCGTCCCTCCCCACTTAAGATGAGTGCATTGGAGGTACAAAGAAGACGTGGAGGAGACATGAGGAGAGAGGAGCATGTAACAAAATCCTTTCTTTGTTGTAATCTCCGGCTCACAGCTGCATCATCTGCCCTTTTTTTTTGCAGCCTATCGCTGTATTTAATGATCAGCAGTGTTTATGATGACTTAAACTGTGTTTTTACTTTACAAACAAAGGCTGATTTTTATATGTTACGGAAACTGCAAAGGATAAACCTGTGCATCCACCTCATATCTCCTCCAACAAGCCTCCTCCCTCCTCCAGATGCCTTTTAGGAACAGAGACATCCTTTAAAATGGCGCTTGGAGATCGTTTTCCGGGTCACAGGCAGGAGGACAGAGGAGATTTAAGAGGCACGAAACAGAGAAATGAGAAAAGCTCCTTCCTGCCTGGTCCACGTGTAAACTGGTATATTTTAAAAGCGGGGTTTGTCCTTCCTTTGTTTTAAAAAATAAATGAAGGTCTAGTCCACGGGAGCGCTGTTTTAAATAAAATCTCTGTTCAAATAAAAATTCAGAAACACAATTAAATTGCTGTCATGATCGAGCCAAGCTAACAAGTGAAAATATAACCCTAACACTACCCTCTATAAAAATGACTGTCAAAGTTCATCCAGCGCTGCCCTCTGCTTTAAATATGCAGATGACACGACCGGCTTCGCTCTGCTCAACAACAGAGACTCTGTGCTCATCACTCGCTGCAACACTCTCCATTACACTTCGGCAACACTGAGAAACAATAACTTTCTCTAACATTTCAATAACAAAAGAGCTGTTCATTAGCCCCCCCGGTCAATCCCCCCAAGTCTCTCCATAACAGGAGAGAAGGTCGAGTCTTTCTCCTCGAGTTTTTCAAATACATGCTATTACGTTGAACAATAACCCAGGTTTCAATCAGCGTTTCATGGATGTTAATAACACGTCAACAAAAGACTTACAGCCATCTGCGAACTAGGACGACTGTCTGTTTCGTCTTAAAGCCCATTTAAATAGAACCAGTGCTTTTAAATGGTGCCGTTTTTGTTTGTATTCCACATGTTTGTAGTCACCGAAAAAGAACCGACACATTTAGCCGGGAAACTCAGTGGTATTCCTGCTCCAAACATATGTGTTTGTGTCACCTCATATGCGAAACAAAAAGAGCACACGACCCACACCGCCCACTCTGCCAGCATGTCACCCCCTTTTCTTCTGGCCGCAGGTACAAACAACCAATGAACAGAAAGGCCGAGTTTAGCGTGAGCTTTGTAACTACAGCCAAACAAGCTTTTTTTTTTTAAAAAAAGACCTCCTTTCAAGCGACATGCAGCCCAGTCTGTGATGTGTCAGGTAAATCTTTTTCTTTGACTCTGTGAACGCTGCATTTTAAATAATCTGTGCATTTTTCTGTATTCATCATTTCACAATGTTTGCACTTACCTTGAGAAAAAGAACTTCCTCTTTGGGGACAAATACACTATACATACATATATATATAAATAAAGCCACATCTGTCAATCAGAAGCCTGGAAAAAAAAAAAAAGCTATTTCTGGTAGACTGACTGCAACTAGAGGCTCAGTTCTCATTCAAAACATGCCAACTTGGCTGCTGTGACTGTGTTGCTGGAGTGTTGGTTGATGTGCTCACCTCTGTAGCACATTTTCATTCCACTTTTTCCTCAATATGGTGAAGAAGAAATCAGTGTACATTTATTTTTAAACACGTAATAAGTCCTGTAATCAAGATTAGCCAGGCGCTGTATCCCTTGTGCATAATGGAGCAAAATCTGTTGTCATATGCCGGAAAATCTGGCGGGAATTTTTTCCAGAAGATCCCTTTTCAGTGACCTGTCTGGGCATGAAACTCAATTCTCCTCCTGCCATCAGTCACCTGCCTCCTGCTGCCAATTAGCCTGCACACCTGCAACCTATCTATTAATCAAGCCCCTGCAGTATACACACCCTGCCTCTTCACCCCCCCGGTCTTCGCCGGTTCATCCAGTTTGGTGCGAATGCAACAGCCAATTCCTGCTCTAGTTAATATTCATCCTGTGCGTTTGCCTCGCGTATCCTAAACCCGCTCCTACCTGTGACTTAGGTTCATCTGTTCATCTGCGATTCCTGTCTGCCTGCCTCACCCAGCATCTGCCAGGCTGCCTCTCAGTCCACTGCCAGCTCTCCTTCCCCCGCCCCCCCACTTTGACCCGACTCACCTCTACATCTCATTTTTTTTTTAACAGCACATCTTCATCTTAACTGTTTAATCCACATGTCAAAGTCCTGCTTCGGAGCGACTTCACAAAAGGTTAAATACGTTAAAAATACATTTCTTGCAACAAGTTTGTAGCCTGAAGCTCAGTTAGATTAATTAAACGACAACTCTGCTGTGTTACATGTGACAGTGCTGTTGTATGGGAGGAAGGTGATTATACGTAACAAGCATATCTGTGACTGGACAGCTCTTTCCCGGGTGCTAACAAGACTTAACACACATATGGAAATGTATGAATTTTCACTCCGGCTTCAGCAGTTTATATGTTTCCTCCGTTACGTTGTGATGATTTAGCACCTGAAAATAGTATTGTTGCATAAAAAAAAAAGCTGCTGCAAATTGGCGTGCAACAGGTAAGACTACGAACACACAGAGACTGAAGCTCTACGCAGCAGGTCCATGTTTACTGACCAAGCCAATCTGCATGCACTGCAGGAACAGTAAAGATTAATCTACAGTGAGTCCAGTTTTCTCTGCTTGGATCTGACTGTTTGCTTATGAATCAGCACATCCATCACGCAGAAGATTTCCAGCTGCTCTCAATATCAAACAACCATTAAACATGGTGCTAGAACTTCTTTGGGGTCCTAATATAATTAAGAGATTTACACCCTATGTCTCTATCAGCAGCAGCACTTTCACAAAGGATAAATCTGCATTTTGCAGACAAGATCCTTGGGATTATCTCTGTTTTTTTTTTTTTTCTTTTTAAATGTTACTGGTCTCTTTGCTGAGTAGCTGGATGAGCCTCCTGGATTTGCAACCAAGATGCTATCAGAGCTCTTACTCAGTAATTTCAGCCTTGACCTCCAAACATCAACCCAAGGAGGAAGGGACTTAGAATCCTAATGAAAATTAGCGGGTAAATAGACAGATAAACACCCCAGAAAACTGCCAAGTCAGTTCAAATTAAACTATTATTAGACTACATTTTTATTCTGCTAAATTGACTTTTTACTTACATTTATTGTTTGTTATTGCCAACAACAAGAGTGATACTCCTCATGCACTGCAGCTTGCAGGCTGATAGTCCCTGCCGCAGATCAGTAATTTGATGCAGCTTGAGGAAAATTATATAAAAGGGAATATTGTCCCTTAGCTGTGGTTGTCTTCTCCATCTATATTTCCCTGCAGCTCACCATCTGCTCAAAGTCTGGCTTCCCCAAACAATCACAGTTATCTCTATTATCTTTGCTAAGCAATCCCATACTGAGTATTGGATGATATTTTTCACCAAGTAATTCAAAGAAAATAAACTTTTTTTTTTGTTGAGTTTATTGAGGACAAAGGTGATGAAAGTAAGTTGGATAAAGTCTCAGCAGAGTGAAGCACACAAACAAGCAGCCAGGTGGTGTTGGTGCAGTCCATATTGCGAACAGGGCATTTTGAGGTCAGTATGCTCATGCGGATGTGTGTGTGTCTCAAGTTCCCCCACAAGTAAGATGAAACAAAACGCCCCCGAGTACACATCTAGATGCTCCGAGGTTATATGTCTTGGAGATTAGGACTACATGACAGCCCAGATGTTTTTTTGAGCTGTGTTTCCATCCACAGATTTCCACTCATAAGGTTTTTTAATTAATGCAGGAGATAAAGTCACAGGTTCAACTTAAAGGAGCCGGTCGAGCTCTCATGTAAAAAAAACCAAAAGTAATGTTTACGCTCGGTGTTACTCACTGAGCTGCACAGTGTGACTCATTTAGCTTTAAAAAAAATGTGTTGAATGCATTTCATTCAAAATAAAACACTGACATGGCTGATTTTATAATTATTTTAAATCCTGCACTGTAAACGACTGGGAATAACTCGTCTTCTTCTCCGACTCGGTTGGTGGATAACTGCATGTCTTGTGTTACTAGTGCGGCATGACATCATTAGCAGGACTCTGTATTAAATCACACAAATGTGTTCATGTGAGTGCGTCCTTATGTCCATGCTCTGAACAAACCAGAGACTCAACAGAGAGTTTTTCAGCCAAGTATGTGCATTCAACTACGTAAATCTCTTCAATATATAATTTCATTGTTGTAGGGTGAAAACTTGCATCTTTATAATATATTTTTTGTTCAAACTAAGTGCTATTGGCCATCCTTTACTATAATCTATGGGTTAAATTATATCAACAACAGTAACTTAGACAGCAAAGTGATGTGATTTGAAATAACCTTTTTTTAGAATTTCCTAAAAGAAATGATTTGTTTTGACAATTTAATGACTTTTCAGTTTGTCGCCTTATATGTAAAATATTTACCTACATGGTTTCAAAGTTATCTGTGATGAATATTAAATCCATTTATGGTTTGACAGGCAAAAATTGCATCGTTATCATAATTTTCATTGCGATGTAGTTTTGTTTTTAACCAGAAATCCTGCTTCCATTCAGAATTCAGTGTTTCAAATTTCCTTTTTTTTCCTGTATATGTGTGTGTGGCTGTGGACTGGACTTACCGGCAGACACCTCTGACTTCTGTCGTCCTGA
>JAQNCA010000005.1:1706622-1720561 GCA_029783725.1 Acanthurus tractus | reverse complement strand
ACATGCCACATCCCCTGGGCTTACATACACTAGACTGCGTTTCCCATAGTTCTCCGAGTCCTATCGCCAACTTTATCGCTCATCACTGCTAGTAATTACATTTATTTGGCTATCTGGCCCTGATTGAATACATTCATGACACAATACGTTTCCATTAAAGAGGCTGTTCTCACATCTTTCACATTCAGTTTGTGTATCATCAATGACTCACCTCGTAGTCCACGTCCAGCGAGTGGCCCTCCCCTTTGGTTTGGAAATGCTGTGTGTGGGAGTCCACCGTGAGGTTGACCTGCTTGTTGAATCGCTCTATATGAACAGAGTGCCAGTGCTGGTCATCAAGCAGGCTGCCCACGGTGACAGCAACGCGGCCGCTGCTGAACCTCGGCCTGCTGTCGTCTGAAGGTGCACAAAGAAAAACAGCAAGAGCAGGGTGAGCAGCTTTCCACCTCCCACAGCGTGTCAGCAAATGTGTGAGGGGGAAACAGGCCAATCTTTAAAAAAAAAACCCCACAGTTTTGCGCTGTTCATTAAATGTACATTAGAACAGGAGCAGGTACATTGGCATGAAGGCAGGTATCAACTGTTAAAATGGTTATTTACACAACGAAACGCTCCGTCAAATGAAAAGAGAAAAAAAATTAAATATAACTCTGATAGTTATTATTGTGATTATGGAAGACATAATTCCGCAGAAAATTAAAAAACAGATTGAACTTTTCAAATGTGACGATTTTCTTCATCGTCTCTTTTTTTCCCCCCACGTCGCTGTGAATTCAAAGGGAGTCTGACTTGAAGATCTTGGCAATTTGAGGGAATAAATTTGGTCTCTGGTATGTTGTGCAAAAAGTCATTACTGGGTGGAAATGAGGTGAGACGCACAAATGATAACCACCGCATTTCTCTGTCACCTCTCACTCATGAAACGTTCTCCAAAACAAACCTCTTGTAAAGCTGTCCTATCTTTTCACTCTGGCAATAATTTTCCAAAATCACAGCGAGACATTCACATTTAATCTTAAACTAAAAAATATTGTGGAAATATAGACGAATTTCAAAAGGCACCTAAGTTGAGGTAGAGGTCCAATCTTCCTCGGTGAAGCTCAAGAGTGATGTAATCTCCTCTCTGCCCCTCTCCATGCAGTAAAACACCTTCGGCCTGATGGCTCCTGAACCGCAGAGAGATCACGTCCTTCACCGTCGACATGGACTTCTGGTTGAACCGATACAGCAAGGAGCTTCTACCGTCAAAGTCAGCCACATACGACTCTACAAGAGGGAAATAATAACTGCTCAACCAGTTTGCACACTGTATTTTTTTAGTATATATTAAAAAGTAACACATGTATGCACTCTGAAATTAAACAACTATGATTTTGTTCACATATTTTTACACTTAGAAACGGAAAATGCCCAGAATTATATAACTGTGCATAACTGTTCTCATCAGTTTGCACAGTGTTTTTTTTTTAAGCTGTCCCATGTAAAATTATTTGTTGACAAAAGCATCACACAATCAACACAGAGCTCAGATTTGGATCTAGTTCAGATTCAAATAAAAATACCGGCCAACTTTAGTGTAAAGATTGTAAAACAGTCTTATTACTGATCTAATGCTCGACGGCTGTGAAGAAGGAATGATCATTGCTTCTGAAAATCCTCTTTATTTTCAAGAAAATGAATCTCAAATCTCCATCTCATCCAATCCGTGGGATTAATCTGGCGAAAAGGAAATGTAACAACACTGAGAAGTAATTGTGTTCAATTGCACAAATAAGAAGAACATCAAGGAGGAAAAAAAACCACAGTGCAGTGAGGAGATTTTTATAAAATGACAAAAACAGAAGATGACAACAGAGCTGTTTCAGTAAAACAGTAGTTTCTTTTTTCGTGACAGGTGAGGGTTGGCCAGTATCACACCAGAGGCTTGAACATGCTGGAAGAACAAAGCCGAGGCTGCAATAATGAAATACACTTTAATTCGAATTATTAATTCATTTAGAATCACCACTATTAAAGCAATCAATCCATTAAAAACGTGATTAAGCAGCAGTTACAGTCGAGACGGTCTTCCCACAGTGAATCGATAACAAATAACTGCACAGATTAATCAGTCTTATACAGTGTGCTGCGAGACGGGCAGCTCTGATGATCTCTGCTCCAAAATGTTCTGGCTTTGTGCTGTCATACTGCAGCAGGGCTGTTAGACGGCAACCCGACTGAGAAAGAGGAAGGCTACTCTGTCAAACGCCTTTTTGCTCCACACGCGACAACCAAACAAGCTGCCTCCCTCTCAGGACGGACGGAATTTCAATCTATTTTACGTTCTGTGTTTCATGCCTCCTCATTCATATACAATAGAGTTCAGGGAGGCCTGAGGAATATATTTGAGATCAGTTAATAGTATGAGGGCATTCACAGTGTCACCCCCATATAATCCTGATTCAAGATACTGTAATGCAGCAGAATGAGCTGCATTGAGACGTAACCCGCCTCTCGTCTTTTCTCTCAGTCTCATCTGGCACATTAGCCGTTTCTGCGACCTGAATCGTTCATCTGTGACACCGTAATTCACGAGGAATTTTTTGTAGTTTACTATTTACACAGGTAGACACGCGAATCCAAAAACGCACCAATCAAACACGAAGTATATGAGGTAGTATTAGCTTTATACCTGCTTACTTGACATAATACACTTCACCACAGTGGTGGTTGGGAATCATAAAACTGATCACTGTTAGATACACTGACTGTGTTTCACAGTGCATTAATTCAGTGGCTCATCTAGTTAGTGCTGCTTCACAATGCGTGGGAGAGGTGTGTCAGTGAATCCCCATTATATGTATTTTATTGAGGACTGCTCGGGATGTTAATGTTACTGTGACTGAACAGCATTTCTTTTTATCAGCGGTGCACTCGCACAGAACCAGTTTATTAGGTATAGAAGTATGGAATCATTTTAATGGAATTCTTTATGATTCAATCTTTCAAGTGTGTTTCGCCCAAATTGTAATTAAATAGCGTTATTATTTTCTAAAGATAATTCAACTCAATTCTGTTTGAAAACTACCTTGCTGAAAAGACACAGAGTGTCAGATTTAATGGCATTTCAGGTGTAATGTTGTGTCAGGGGTTCCCCAAGGTACTTTTTCAGGTCCACATTTGTTTACTTTGTTTGGCAACAACTTCTGCTAAAATATTAACTCACAGTTTAAGTTTTAGACCAATGATAAAATCTTTTAGTGCCACTTTTGCTTCTCAGTAGAGTATTTGCAGTCTGACTTTTACACTGTTAACTCTTGGTCATCTGGTCTAAAACTTGTTCCAAGTAAACTGAGACTGTTTTTTATCATCAAGAAAGCCTCAACTTCCCTTTATATTGCTACTATGCAGGAAAGTCAGACTGAATTAGCATTGCAGTGCAGGTTTGTAGGTATTCCAATTGATAAGATATAACCCTTTTAATCTCCCATTAAAAATTTAGAGACTTAAATGGAAGTCAAGCTGCAATTTTATCTGAGATACAATTCCTTTCTTTTTTCTTTACGGCCCTGAAACGTTTGGCTCAGGAAATGTTTGTTCTTTTACTTTGTTAAGTTGATCTGTTGCTCCGGCACGCCCAACAGCTGGCAGGAGGTTTGTTAAAAGCTTCAAAGCTCTCTTTCAGCTTTCAGCACTACATGCAAGATTTCAGTGCCCTTCATTGACAGATTCCCTGATTCATATTGTATGTATGTATAATTCAATCCTGGGACTGTTTCCCTCTTATCTTTGTGGGGTATGTTTCGCTTAAATCTAGTTATTATTGTCTGTGCTCACACAACACTCTTTTATCTTCTGTCCCAAAGGTTCAACCTGAAATTGGCAAATGTATCTTAATCTTCAATATGAATTAAGCTTGGAACTACTTGCAGAAGGACCTGTATCTGGATAGGATGATATCATTTAGGGCATTTAAGCTTAACAAATGGATTTGGTGAAAAAACATAATTGGAATCTGTCCTCTTAGACATATTATTCTGTTGTTAGAAACTGTTTTTTTTGTTATTAGTGCTTTTAATATTTTGATACTCTATATCGAGAGCTGATACTGTATTTTGTTCAGCGTGCTTTTTATGTTTGTATGTTGTATGAAACACTGCACTGCTCTTATCTCGACCATCTTTTTCTACCTTGGGCTCCCTCGAAAAAAGAGATTTTCTCATCTCAATGGGACTTACCTGGTTGATGTGTAATAAAAATAATAATAAAGCCGGCATTAAGGGCAACACACACTAGCAGCTTGTGACGCACTTTAAAACACCTGCAGCCATTGTTGTCTGGAGTACAAACATGTGAGCCCAGACACCGGCGCTGTCTTGGCATGCTTCCACACAGGCCGATCCTCACACTCGCTCACAGGACTGGCACATCCCAGCTGTTGTCCTACCTTGACTTTTTCTTCTTCTTCTCTCTCTGCAGCACCTCTGCTGTGTGCTCCACCACTTGAAGCTAGCCGGTGAACAGCGTGTTGCGCTTTATGAATAGTCCTGCTTAGCCCTTTGTCATTGTTGTTGCGTCCTTTATGTGGGACACATTTTTCAGTCACGGCAGAGAACAATTACTCAGTGACGGAACCCACATGGATCTGTACTTTGATACCTGAAGTACGGAAACACGTCGTCCTGAGATAATGAGGTCTTTTCTCAGGACGACAGCACTTCACTGAGACAAGGTGACGATACACAAGCACATTTAGCTGTGATAATATTACATATTATGTTATAACAATGCATAAAAATAATGATGAGGCCCACTTGTGTTATTATGCTATAGTCTAAGGTTTACACCATTAGTATTAGTATCAGCAATGTGATGACCTATATAGTGCTGGGCGTCTTTAAATGACTGGTTAAATGAGGTCTGTAACAAGAAACAACGTACTTTTCAGCAACACTTATAAATAAAATCAGCTTTACATTCATGCACAGCATGTGTTGTGCCACCATTGTAAATGAAAATATATCTGACTGATTCAGGCAGAAAAATCTACAGACAAAGAACTGTATGAATGTTTTGTGTATGTTGCATTTTATGTTATGACTCCTTCACTCTGACTTCCTCACACTTTAAATGGCATCACACTGAAAGTTAATGATGGAGAACAAAATAAAACATTGTTACCTTGAATAAAATTACAGATTTCTCTGAGCTTTAACATCGTTGGAAAAAAGAAAAAGGAAAATGTGAGAAAACATCTCAAGATTTAATCGCTTTTATATATTTAAGGGTTGAAATATCACATATTATAAGTTTAAGTCTTTGTTGCTGTAGCCATTACAGAGCTCTACATCGAAAAACAAAACGAGTTTGAAAGAATACAAAAATGACATAGCAGGTGTGTTTTGGAGTATTTGAAAGTTTTTGATTGTTTGTTCAAAAGTGCATTACGTCTATCAGGCCGAACACATAGTAATCACCCTACATGTTTAAAATAATATTGCCTTTTTCTCTGTGAAAAGCCGATGCTGATGTTAATTTTATGACCATTTTTCAAACAGCACGGGACCCGCAGCCGCAGCCTCGCCAGCTGTTCCAACATTTGTCTTTAGCATCTGGATTAATGGAATCTAATGGTAAAGTTTTATCCTCAAAGTGTTGAATGCGAGGAGATCGCTGCAGATGTATGCTTCACACACTGGCCTCCCTGTTGTAGATTCATCTCTTCCCTGCTGTCTGATGTATCAAACAGCGTGTTAAAACCAAGTGAAGAGAAAATAGTCCTCATTACTCTCCATCAAGAACGCAGCTTCACAGCCGGGTGTACAAATGAACAAATCCTTCTAGGCGGTGTAACTACAAAGGTTTGATGTGTAGACTGAGAGCTTTCAGGGGTGTGTTATTAACTCCAAGGTGTGTGATACTCACTGTAGGAGCAGCCGTACACCTCCACTCTGAGACCCATCCAGCCGCTGGGGTTCCAGTCGCGAGGGATGAAACGAAGGAAACGTGTTCTGATTGGATGGGACAGCCTGTTCTGGACAACAGCCTCCGAATTGATATTCCCCACAAATCTCTGCAGGACCACAGAGGGACAAAGATAGCTGTAATGACGGCGGTATAAAAGTGATATAAATGTCCTCAGCTAAGTGAGTAGTAATATTTTTTTTTCCAACATGAGGAGAAAAGAAAAAGAAGTCTGCTTTTAGCTGAACACTTGAAATATAAGCAGAATAAAAAAAAAAAACCTAAAGAAAAAACCCTTGAGTAGCCAGCAAACAGAATGCTGACAAAGCAAAGCCAAGGGCAATGTCTACTTCCTATCCCTGAACATACTATTTGATCTAAAGTGATAAGGAGCGTTGCGTGGTGTGGAAATATGAGAATATCCGTTCAAACATGTGAGGAAGAATCACCACTGAGGCAGCCGGGGGGCAAAATGAGGGTCCTTGCATTGTGTTTTCACCTTGCAGAGCTCAAAAAAAAAAGAAAAAAAAAAAAAACACAAAGAAAAACTCTGGGCACAATGGTGAGATGTCATTCTTCCTTTTTTAATTTTTTTTATTTTGTACTTTTTCACCACCTCTCGACTTTAAGTCTGCCCCCAGAAGACAAAGCCAGGGGAAATAAACAGAGGAAGAGAGTGAGAGACGGAGATAAAAACAGAGACAAACAGCCTCTCCTCTCAAATGACTGATTACCGGCTTCTTCATAACCGATTCTAGGCAGGTGACATATCAAATCAATAAGTCCTCGCACTATAAAGAACCCAAAAATATACATCATTGACGGCGGAGCTCCAGGGTTTTGTGAATAGTTCAACACAGTCAGACAAGGCCAATAATTCAGCTTTCTGCACCGATAGGAACACAATGACCAGCAGCACAAATGACCTTCCAGTGCGGCAAAGCAGAAGCATCAATGAATGCACCGCGACGCTGTTTCTTGGTAGATAGCAAGCCAAGCCAACTGTGCACCGTTGAGGCCGTTACTGTAATTTATGTCACCACTTTCCCATTTTGAGCCATTTTACAGAGCAGAGCCTTGTGGTGGCTGCATCTTAACACATGTGCAGGCCAGGTTTTATTTACACATGCAGAGTAATTTACATCCGCACAGGAGGGATTAGACAAAAAATAAAATAAAAAACAGCACTGGGGCTTACACATTTGGTCAAAGCAAATGCATTACCACAGCACAGCAAACAGCTTTAAGACTAAATGAAATAAGAGGCACACGGTGGCCTTGAGAAAAATGCAACACACATTCAGCAACACTTGAGTTTTCAGAATGCTTTCAACCAAAAAAATAAAAAATCTAATGTCGTCTCCTGTGTTTTCTTATCGTGCTGATGAAAACACGCTGCTGTGCTTGTCACACAGGGCTCTTGCCGTGACCTTGTTATTTTTTTCAGGCTTTGTATAAGACACAATGCATTGGACGACTGATTGCGCTGCGTTTGAAAGCTGCGTTCGAAAAACCTCTGAAATGTGACTTCAAATCTCAAGCGTAGGCAAACATATTCATACACGACATTCGCAGAACAGAGTGGCACAAATCAAAAATTAAAGTTCAGAATGAAGTATCAGTCATTATTTACTGGTCCAAAACTTGGCTCCCTTTTTTTTTTTTTTTTTCCCTCCTCAGCAGGACTGTGTGGGGGTGTTTGGATCTGCTCTTACAAATCACTGGCAACATAAGCAGACAAGCCGCCAACTGTCAGGCACTCATCACTTCAAATTCAGCCTAAGTCTGATTGGTTTGTGGAAAAAAAAAAAGACAAAAAAAAAACATGGCATCAGCTTATTCCAACGATGCCCCGCCCACTTTAAAGCACAACATCTGTGGGGTAAATGTCCAAACTGTGTCCTTTTGGATGCTTTTATGTATAATAAGAAAGGAAAAAAACAGAAAAAATAAGTTTTCTTTCCTTATAAGTTCAATCAGAATCAGTATACTGTATGTGCAGTGCGTGGCATATCATCGTTCTACAGCTACTGAAACTCTGTGCCATGATTTCATCATCGTTGTTAACCCTATCTTTCCACATGACTCCCTGCTGAATGTCTGGAAAATCTAATGAACCAAATTACCACTGACTGAGGCGCCAGTGCAATCAGCCTAACTATCCATTAGCTCAAAGGAAAAAAAGAAAGAAGAAGAAAAAAAACACAGACACGTCAGCACGAGTCATTAGTATTCAAGAGCGACGCCACTACAAGCACATCACTAAGGCCGTCCTGAGCTATGACGCTGATATTTTTTTTCCACTTAGGAAAAACTTACAACAGAACATCCTGTGTGCTCCAACTGGGAGATGAGGTGAAGTCTCTGAATAAAAGGCCTGAGGGAACAAAAGATTTTCCAGAAGTCCAGAAGACCGAGGCCTCGTCCTTATCCACATCAACAGTCTGTAACCCCTGAGTGACTTCATTATTTCTATTTATGTTTCTGTCACTGTGTTACAGCATCTCTCCTCATTCATTAAGCCTCTTTACTCTTCCTCTCCAGTGATGAGCTCCCTTGAGTCAGTTTTCTTTCCTGTTGTGTACAGCAGAGGCACATACGTTTATTTTAATCAGTCAACTAGGGGATAAATCCTGCTGCCGGCGATGAGGACAATGCAGTATGGCCAAAAAGGTCACTGGCCAGTTAAACAGCCCGAGGAAATTTATATTGAAGACAAAGCTATGAGCACATGACCTTGGATTGAGTGAAAATACTGAAGGAATGCCTGATCACCAGTCAGTCAGAGGTCCCCCAACCAGGATCAGCATGGCCTCAGCTAACTCTTCAATATTTTATCAGAAAAGCAAACCAGATATTTCTACCTAATAATAAAAAAAAATATCTACAGTTTTTTTTTTTGTTTTTTTTTAAATTGCACATCGGGTTGGACTGGATGCAAAAATGTGGATGTAAACATAATGCAAATGTGAAGCAGAAGTCTGCAGCCGCACTGCGAGGCTGCACAGCTAAATGTTCACATCAGCACGGCAACTGTCAGGACAGCTGTCCATGGTGCTGATCCTGGAGCTGCTCTCAGTGTTCGTGACACAAGCGCCAATGAAGCTAAATCCTAATTGTAGTGAGAGACGGCCATTTTTCCTCCTGATCAGACTCATCATTCGTCTATTAATGTTATTAATTTTGCACAGTATGGGTTTTTACTCTTTCCTCTTTCCTTGTCCATTCTAATAGAATCATTTTGGTCTTGTATTTTTTCTCGTAAACTATCAGAAAGGAATACAGGATGTAAAGCAGATGGTTCTGGCACCAAACACTAAGTCCAGCTAAGGCTGAATGCCATTAGTTTTGTGATATGTGGTCATAAACTAAAGCCCTGGAAAGACTTAAATTTTAATTTGCTGATAATTCTAGATGAGAAGTCGTACCAAGGCACCAATGTTATTATTATTTAACCTCTGGAAACCTTGAAGACTTGTGCAAAGTGTGGAGATATTTCACCCAAAGCTGTGAATGTGAACCTCATGCGCTCAATTAGAAGTCAGGAAATCACCAAAGATTCTAGGATTTATTCTCTTTTAGCGTTAACTTTATGGATCAAAGTGCAAAAACAGACCCTGCAAATCTAAAGAAAATGGAAAATAAACTCAGAGAAAAAAAAAAAACCCTGAAAAAAACCAAATTTTCAATCCTTGTTAGATCCCCATCTACCTGAACACCTAACAAGCACAGAAATCAGTGTTTAAATTTCCTCCTTAAGGAGCAGATTCACTCACAGCTAAATTAAAAAGAAGTCATTTTCGCTCTAATGAGGTTTTTATCACAGCTTGTAGAAGAGATCTTTCCTGTTGTTTCTTGTGCTTCTTTTGTGAAGCATGAAAAACAGCAGAATACCTCTTAGCCTTTTCGCTATCTAAGTGTCATAAAAATTAAGATTCTAGATCATTTATTGTTATTTTACGGCAGTGTTGCACAATGACGTGCAGCTGCGGTCCTCTTATGCCACTACAAATACAGAGAATAATGTAATGGCATTAATAATGAGTAAGTTTATGAAAATTCAAACTAATATATACTTTATGGTGAAGCTTGTCAGTGGGTCAATTCCTACCAACACTTACAATTCAGAGTGAGATATGGCCATGGATTCCAGCCAGTTATGTAACTCTCCTTTCACGTGAAACTGATTTATTTCTCATTTTATGGTGCTGTGGTCCTGTCTGTAACTGGTCATACACAATATTCACATCGTTACATGAAACTACAGGACAAACTGAGATCTTTCCATCTCATTTGGTCTCCAAACACTGAAGTTATTCAGAGATGCCAACCAGGTCGTCCATCTTTTCGCTCAGTTTCTATGGAGCTAATTTTTTCCATGAAGCTAATTTGGCTCGGTGTTAGCTCAGAGTGGCTGAGAGCTAGCAGCCATACAAGCAGCTGCTGCTCTCTCATTAGTCCCCCGAGCTCAGTCTATGGCAGCGAGTCGTTACCTTTGAGCTTCACTTGTTAAAATGCCAGATGTGAGTTACAATCAGCAAGGTCCTGGTGAAAGCGTTACTGTCAGCTTGGGTGTTGGTTTCATTAGAAATTTTTCAGACTAATTGGCCGCTATTCATCCTGAAATACCTTAAAGTCCGAGTTCACATGACCGCCGAGGAAAAATGAGGCAGAGTGGGAGTTTAAATTGTCTGTGTGAGAGTGCATTTAAAACACATCAGTAAATATAAAGACCAGACACACTTGGTTTTTATAACGCTTGCCAAGTTTTAAAAGGATGATGCCAGTTTTGACTGGCATGATATGGCACTCTATGCCGTGATTGAGTGCTACATGAATTTTAATATTTAAAGTATCATAATTTACTCTCTTTTTCTCTCTCTCTCATGAGTCATTTGCAAAGGGTGATAGCTGCGGGTCATGTTGGTAATATCTATAGTTAATGTCTCGTCTTCTCACTGCACGGCAGCTTTATTTCCCTTTTGAGACATAACTGTGAGAGCTGACAGTGTGGAGAAGAAGCTGTGAGCTCGCAGCGCCTTGTCCTAAAACAAATCATGAAATCTGTCCTGCCTGGGAAAAGCTTACCAATGACATTTTACAGACCAAAAATATCTTTTTTTTTAAGTCTCTTAAAGAAATAATGAATAATCGATCACAATAAAACCATGTGTGTCACTTTTTGTTAGATTTGTGTTTATTTTTTGTTAATTTTTGCTAGTTTTGTGCTATTTTTCCTCGTAACGTGTGATTTGTTTTACATGTACAGTTGTGTCTTTTGTCTTAAAAAGCGGCTTGTGCGGTAATGATGATACTGCACTATTTTTTATTTCATTTTTGTGGTTGATGTGTTAATTAGGATTCCAGCCAGACAGGCAACTACTCTGTGAAAGCTAATGGGGTCCCATCAAAGATTCAAGAGTAAAGATCATGATATTTCATCACTTGATGGCACATAAATGAAACGTCTTAGTGAACCTCTGTGTATTTTTATCGCTAATTAAAAATTGAGTCATCTTATTTGTTTACATAAACAAATTAATGTCTTAGAGATCCCGAATGACAAAGAAAAAAAATCCGAACAGCTTTGCCAGATGGTACATGAAATCTTTAACATTCAGTGTCTGGTCTGAAGCATCAGCAGACTGAGCTGCTTTTTAAGGCTCCATGCCCAGCAGGGGACCCCTCAAATGGTCAATTCATTCACACAAAAACCTCTGCTTACAAGTGTGTAAGTGCTGTTTGTTGTTATATTTCAACTCTGCATTATAAAGAATTATTCTTTGCAATTGATCGTTTTTTTTTTCTGTACTTTTGCTCATTCTGGGCTTTTCTGGCTGTGAGGAAAACATCCAAATTACCCTCTTGATTTTTCCCATGTGCTGATCTGCCATTGTTAAAAAATGCTGAATATTTTTTTTTTTTAATTTAAACACAGGGGTGCTGTTGTTTCATGTAAACGTTACTCAAACAGAGGAGTCAGTGGTCATATTTGTTGGAGACTGTATTCTGCCTTGAGTTAGCGCACATTCAGCCAATTAGCAGCAGTAACATGTTACTCTGTGAAATGTTTACATTCTGACTCGGCTTCAGAAGAGTTCGACCTGTCTTGAATTAGAGCTGTCACAATGTTTTATTTCATCTTTAATTCCTGCGTTTCAGTAGATAATGCATTTTTAAAAAGATGAGGGAAGGTAAATTATTAAAAGCAACACGCGACACCAGACGTAATATTCATCCCCACATTTCTGTTCTGTTTGAATTCCAACACAATGAATAAAAGACCACTTTGCATCAGTGGGCAACTACACACTCTGCTAATTGGACTGCCAAGCAGAAAAAAGTCCCAGAAAAACAATTTAACATCTTGAAGCAGCCCTTGACATAATTGGGGCAAACACAATAAAGAATTAATGACAAGTGCCAACAAAAGGCAATTTTCTTTTTTTTCTTAGACCTTTAGTCCTTGTACAGGCTGACATAATATGTTGTGACATTACACGGAGGACAAAAAAATCTGTATATCGATCGTCTCGAAACCGGAAACTTCCAACACCTTGAAATATGCCAGAAAGAGTGAGTTGATGCATTATCTCACTCTGATCTGCAACATCATCAAGACTGTTCCACGGAGAAACTGGAAAGAAAAAGCAGATGATGTTTCATGCAGGAGGGAGGATAAATGTAAAGGTTGAAGGCTCTATGTGTTGCATGAGAGCAACAGCACTTCAGACAAGAACAAACGACTGTGTCGATCACATCAGCACCAAAAACCTGCCCTTACCTGAACCAGAAACAGCTGTCACTGCTTCCTTTTAAGCCTCCAGACAATAATAAAGTTCAAAATCCTGACTAGAGCCTCCACTGTTCTGTTCTGAGATCCACCATTAAAATACTGCACAACAAATGCATATAGATACACCAGTGTTACATCCTTGTTTAATTTATGTTGAGAGAAAATAATTCAGTCTTGAGCATCTTGCGGCAAATCAATATGAATCTCAAGACAAACAGATAGCTTGTTGAATTAAACATATGTTTGGAGACTTACCCCGACTCCATCCTCGTGCCTGTACTGTTTCCAGGCCCGGCCCGTGTCGCTGTAGAGCAGCAGGTAACTGCTCACCCAGTCCCAGCTGTCATATCGTCCCTGCGTGGCCACCGCCGTCACCTCCATCTGCTCCCTGAGGTCCACCTGGAGCCAGGGCTCTTGGTCGGTCACCATCGGAGACCAACCTCCTGCTCCTGGAGGAAAGCGGAGGTAACAGTTGAACATCTATGCTGCCAATCAACAGCGCTTTTTTTCAATTTTTGGGTTGTGCTCTGTCACCACTGGGCACTGACTGCAAAAATAGACCAGATGTGCACACCGAGGTGTTGATTGTTAAGAGACTTCAAGGTGAAGTTACACTCCAGCTGAAACAGTGGAGGTTCTCGCTCCTTTCAAAACACTTGATCCATTTAAAGATGTGTTAAATCTGGTTTAAAAACAAATACAGATACATCCTGCTTGTTCAGCAAACTAGCTTTGTTCCTTTTCACAATGTATTCCACAACAATGAGTGCAAATCTAGTTAGTCTCTGGCAAAACCAACACTTGAAACTGGGTTTTTCTGTTTTTTTTTTTTCTGTTTTATAAACCATCAAATGATGCACCTGCTACTCTGGGTTCAGTCTTTTCTATGTCACTTTTTTAAACATGTACTTCTACTCTTATTCTAGTGTAATTTTAAGCCAGTAATCTACATTTTACTTCACTACATTTGCCAAAAATAAAAATCTTTCTGTGTTTTAACTGCAGGCAGTAAGTGTGGGGGTGCGGGGGTGGGGGAGGCACTAATACTGATGTGAGAAAGCTGCCAGCTGAAAGAAAAAAGAGGCACCATATGTCTTCTGACCACAATGTGATGATGGCCGAGCAAAACCCAGAAAAAAATAGGCATTTTTAGTGACAGTCCCTGTCCACATCTGGCCACACTTTTTTACCAACATCTGG
>JAQNCA010000005.1:1670348-1706522 GCA_029783725.1 Acanthurus tractus | reverse complement strand
TGCCAAAAATAAAAATCTTTCTGTGTTTTAACTGCAGGCAGTAAGTGTGGGGGTGCGGGGGTGTGGGAGGCACTAATACTGATGTGAGAAAGCTGCCAGCTGAAAGAAAAAAGAGGCACCATATGTCTTCTGACCACAATATGATGATGGCCGAGCAAAACCCAGAAAAAAATAGGCATTTTTAGTGACAGTCCCTGTCCACATCTGGCCACTCTTTTTTTTACCAACATCTGGAGAAGACAACAGTTACAAGATGAAAAGGATGAAGCGCTTCTTGTCACACTGAGATAAACACTGACATCCTGTCTTTTAAAAATCTCCTTCTCAGACCTCCATCAGCACACTAAAGCAAATCACACTTACTGCAGGTGAAAATGTACTTAGCTGGCAAACTTAAGGCAGGTGATGTTAATTTTTAATAAGTATCGTTAATCTTTGATGTCATGGGATATTCATTTATTTTGCAGCTGTGGTGCTCTGTTAGGGTTTTAATTGAACAAATGTATATATATTTTAGAACTAAAAAGCAAAGTAACTTTGGTCATTTATTAACTGGGTATATTTTTTATTCTCAAATGAGTAGGATTCTCATATAGAAATCTTTTCAGCTAATTTTATAAAACTCTATTTATTGCGTTGTATTTCAGTAATGGAGTCGCATAATCGGATGTTTTCTGAAAAAGTAAGGCACATGGACTCAAACAAGTTAACGCTTGCATTTTTTGAGAAATATCTGATAAAACAGTTGCATTGCAGTTCTCTACTTTAGCATAGATTTTCAGTTCTCTGCCAAACACTGCTGCTGGTAGTATTTCAGTTGTGTTGTTAGCATTCAGCTCTAATGAAGTTTTGATTGCATACATGATGCATGTCCAAATGGAAGCTGAAGTTGTTAAACGTTATTTATTCAACAGCAGCTTCCCCAGAGGCTGTGAGCAGTATCAGAGGAGACACTGAGACAATGGAGGCATGAGATGATGACAAGGCTGTGTAATGGATTCCAGCGCATGAAGAATCAAAATAAAGTAATTTGAATGATCTCTACATCCTTATATTATGTATATTATTATATAAATATATATTTGAAATCGCCACAGTGGATGTTTTTCTTTTTTTATCTATAGCTGTATATTTGTTTATGGCCAGAAGATTCCTGTTGTTCAGGGTCAAAGAGGGTCCGGTGCCCATGTGACAACAGCCCAAACGAATTTACTCCCTCGATTTTAATGGAAACCAGGAGTTCTTTCCTTACTTATAAGACAGGACTCTTTGTCATTTCCATGAAAAGATTGAGTCACCCTCTTTGTCATATAACAGTCACCATAATTGCATGAGACTATTACGTAGATTAGTTGGAAATGCATTATTGTACTCAGCCTACCAGTAATAACACACAGCTTTATCTTTCACATCTCTTCAAAATAACAAAGTGTTTCCCCCCTGAAGACCTTCATACCTTTTTTTTTGCTCATTTATCTTTTTCCTTCAGAAACAACCCATGTGGTCATTACTCAAATTCTTCATATGAGCATTTCATGGTCTGCTAACTCTGTGGTTTGGGTTCACTGATAACTGCTGCTATGACAGGTGGGCGGTGCACATTTGCAGCCTGTGGAAAATACTGAATCCATGCACGAACATATTCTCTTGTACTCACCGTCTCTTCTGTTGAGCTTGGCATTGTAAGCAGCATAACTGGCTGAGGACTGAGAGGAGCTCTGAAAGGATGAGTGGGGTAACGTGGACACCAGAGGACCATTGCAATTATCTAGGAAAAGAAAAACAGATACAAAGCACCGTAAGTGAATATAGAGTTATTTTAGATGCAAAATGACTACTTGAAGAAAACAGTCGGAAAGGATTTCACTGCCTGGCAAAGTTGGATTTATTCAGTCAACAGAAATAATAGAAAATGCAGCCTTGAGTAGTATAACATGACAGTTCAAAGTGCATCTTTACCTGTCGGTGGTAGTGCTTTAAAGGAAGAACTGCGGAAAATAACAGGGCTACCTCACTTATCCAGTTCTCAGACACCTCAAGCAGTCTATTAACCCATGCAGTGACCCTTGGCAATGGCACAGAAAACGTTATGGCTCCTTTTGTGTGCAGGTGTGTGTTCGTTTTAATCCCACAGTGTGAGATTACATCACGTCCAACAGGCGGGAACAGATTAAGAGTCCGGTGATCTAAACCTGTCAGTCTCATCTACCTCTCATCCGCCCAGCCCACCACAATAAGAGCAGCGAGTTGCAAAACAACAGCCTCTCTGCTTGAGTGCAGAGCTGCATTAAGGCCTGTATCTGAGAACGTAATGAAAACTGGCACCGGCTTGATTACAATTATCCCTGAACTCTCTCCATCAGTGAGCAGTTCACTCCACTGAGTGCGAGAGGCTTTTTTGTTTTGGATGCTATTCTGCTGCGAGTTTAGATGGATTCTGAGCACATCTGGAGTGGCAATTGGCCATCCATCAGGTAGACGGGAGCGCAGGAGAACTGACAGCATGATCTCGTTCTCCTTTTGGGCTTCCCACCGAAATTTTTGACTGACCTGATTTGACTGCTCTCAGATCGCTTGCCAAGAGATTTCTCTAATCCTGATTTCAAGTGTGACTAAAGTGGATCTAGCTGTTTTGTCCAAGACTTATGGCTGAGCTGCATTGCAGTTGCAGATGTTCATCGGGGAAAATGAGAACAGTGGCATGCCATCTTAACACACCACTAATGGAACTGCTGTTATTATGCAAGCACGGCATTCTTAATCTATCAAAAGTCTTCAAGATCCTCTTTTTGATTCCTAAAGGACCCTCACACTTCCTCCAGTATCTCCTCTTCAGTCTGTACCAATCCATCCTTGTTTTGCACAATGCATCCCTGCTTGAAGAGCTGATAAAATCTCACTGATGTCAGACGACAGCTTAAAAGCCTGTGCAAATGCTTTGGCTTCTTATTTCTAACCTTTTACGTGATGATATGCAACGATTAGACCATGGCAGCTTCGAAAAGATGAAACAAACTGACAAAATGTTGATGGCATAACATACAATATAGCATGTTCTTGAACTGACAAGTGATGTGCTGTGCAGTGTAAGTGCAGAGAAAGGTTGTCCATGTGCAAAATGTGCGCCTTATCGACCCTGTTGTTGTTGTTGTTTACAGATTGGTCTTCAGCCAAATGCCTGGCTGTCAGTCAGGAAGACTTACGGATGGAAGATTTGTCTGCAAAGCTGTTCCTTGGCCTCTGGGATAACTGAAAATCCTCCGAAGCTGACTCACGATCTCTATGCAAGGCTCAGGGCCCTGAATCTTAGACCCAAATGAACTCAGACACGAATCCGAAACGCATGGACATAAGCACATGCACAGAACTGTTTGCTGAGAGGGAACACTTAATCTCTCTTGAAATCATAAGTACATCAACCGCTATAGAGCGAGAGCTTTCAGCGTCAATCACACAAGCGCTAAGATGACCAACAGCAGGCAGGCACATAAGTGTTGTGTTGACACTCTTGGGTTGGCAGCACACCAGAGGTTATCGCTGATTGTGTTTGCAATAAAAATAATAGATGAAAAAGAGAAGTGCCTGCATACATGCTCTCAGCTGCAAACGTAGCTGGGTCAAACACGCCTTTGTGCAGGTCCGACTGAAAACAACGTTTTATTATTTGAAAGACACTTATGGGTTAGATGAGGAAGAGATATATTCAGAGTCTCCCCTATGCTGACCAACGACAACACAGTTTTTGCGGGAGACAACGGCAAGGCACGGGCCAGCGCAGGTTAGTTCAGACCACCTCCCACTTGCTTTCATGAGCCATATTAGAGGAGAAAAGAAGAAGAAAGAGTAGAGGATGTGATGGGGACAGGAGAGGGATGGGGTAGGGAGTGGAAGATGTCCATGTCCAAAGGCAGAGTAGTTGCTAATCACTATTAGTATATGCCCTAACCATATCCGTAATTATTAATATTTATGGGAATTATATATTTATTATAGCACAATAGGATAATAGTAAATTTATGCACTAAAATTAGGCACTGAAAGGTCAAGGTAAGGTTACGCTAACTGGGAGAGAATGTTAGTATAATAACAGGATATATTTAATGCAGAGTTTAGTAATTATATAGTTATTAGAATATAGCACAATAAGATAGACGTAGATTTATACACTAAGGATTAGGCAACAGTGTAATGTTACATTTAAGGAGTTTGACTGGTTTGGATGGTTTACGTCAATGATCATCAACTTCCGGCCCGCCGAACCATCCAATCCGGCACGCGACTAGATTCCAAAATTGTGAGGATCAAAGAGTTTAAAGTCAAAGTGGGGAAAAACAAAGTGGAGAACAGGAAATGAAAATAAATAATCAGCCACAGATCTACCTGAGACCGGAAGATAATTGCTGACCGGAAGGAAACACCGCGTGTGCACCAGCGCGTGTGATCGCACGGACCTTTAGAAGCGGCACACACGCGCCCGGCGTCACCGACGTGAGTTAATGAATGGGACGAAGAGAAAAGTTTGGAGTGGCTAAAATTATCAACCAACAACCTGCCTGTGCGGAACCGGAGACTTCTGTGAACAAGCGGAGAGGCAGCCGGTAAGACGGCGAACGGTTAAATCATAGAAACGGTTTTCTGCTCCGCAAATGTTTGCGCTGCCGACGCTAACATTGTTAACGTTAGCGGGACGATCACCTGTGGCTTAGATAATTTACTTACCTTTGTTGCTGCTGTCTTCTGAATTCAAATGTGTTCTGTGCCGATGTGTGTGGTTAACTATTTAATGCCAGAAACATTTAGTAATTTATTTAAAACAAGTGAAAAAAACATAATCAAAACATGTATTTAATGGTAGGTGAATTAAAAAACTAATTCATGATTGCATGTGTTTAAATTCATCCATGCTTAAATACGTGTTAAGCATCAAAACATTTAAAATGCAGATGTTTATAGGGTGTATAGGTAGAGAAATAGTGAGTTAAAACGGTGCATTGTTAAATGGATATTGCAAATGTTTACGAGTAAAATTGTCTGTAGTAATTCAGGATAATTAATGGGTCACTTTATTCGCACTTAAAGGTTTATTTCAGCACAGTGTAATCTTCAATTCAGTCCTCATTAAAGAATCTGTATTCCAAGTCAACCTATCATTTCACGGCCTTTGAGAGTGACATTTTACCTGAGTTAAGAGTCCTTTCACTTCCTCTTCCTCTTCCTCTGTGTTTGTTTTTCAAGTGCTCTATAAATAAAGTTGAGTTGAGGCAAAATGTCACTATCACTCCTGGTGGTTGACTGTGGTATAGCTGATAGGAACCTGACTCATAAAGGTTAAAAATGCCTTTAGTTTTGTAATGAAATGAAAAATATATAAACTGTAAACATCAAATAATAATGTTATGCCACGATTTTTATTTAATTTGTTTAATTTTTATTTTAGAGTCTGGCCCCCAAGGTGACTGTCCGGTAAAATTCTGGCCCTCTGACAAATATAGCTGGTGATCCCTGGTTTACATGATTGGCTACTACTGATGATGTAACTTAAATGACAGATAATAAACCTGCAGTTCTTAAAGTTGCAATGGTTTCCTAAAATGAGTTCCTGACAAATCTTTATCATGGAAAAGAAATGCATTTGTTGGTGTCTATTTTCCGCAGTGGATTAATACACATATGGTGCTCTGGTGAGTATTGTATTTGGGATCAACTAAAAATAAACTGCAGTGCCTGCACTTATCATAATGGAGGAACATGTCATGGTGCAGCTTAATGATGTTTTCTTTGTTTTTTTGGAACAACAATGGAGCTCCGTGGCTCAGAGGAATGAGCAGCAGTATTTACACAGACATTAATTATTACTGGGATCAATTCTTTGTTGGTTTTGATCTTTCCGTGGGATTTCTTGACAGTGTGAAAAATATAGAATATTGCCAGCGCAATCCTTTAATTCTCTTTTTTAATATCCTCAAACCTTTCGCTATCCTTTCATTTTCAAAGTAAAGAGTTCCTCTTCTTAACTCTTTTACTACTGGAAATACCTTCAGATTTAGAGTTTTCGCTCTGCTCTTTTGCCCTTTAGATTTTCTAAAATTCAACATTTTTTTCTTTCTCTAAAATAAAAATTTGTGTCTAATGAAATACATGAAATGATCACTTTCATAAAAATGTTCCTTTTAATTCAACCCTTACAGACCTCCATAAATATGTCTGTCAAGGTTAATTTTTATTATTTTCAACACATTCCAGCAGTCACCGTCAAGTGTTGTTCATCATTTGATTCAGAAGAAGTTCCAGTTTCAGCCTTGGTCATAGTTATTCAGTCAGAATTTTACATTTGTTTTGTTTGAAAAACGATTTACCCGACCTTAACACGAACCTTAGGCATTTCTATCTCAGGCCGCTGTTTGAATCTTGAAGGGTGAAGTAAAAGTACTAAAGTGGCCCTTTTCTCAATGTTCCTCTCTGCTCATTAGCAAGCCTGTCTCAACCCACGTTCACGACAGATGCTGCTCCGCAAAGAAATCAAACTCAATTATCACAACAAAGTGCCACTTGTGGCACAAGCGAGGTGGATATTTTAAGCTCTAGATTCAGAGGCATAATCACACCTGAAGACGACAGCACGCCCAAATCAAATACATGTGGCTTACCAGATATGAGGAAGACTGAGTTTCCTCTTGGATATCAAGTCTCAGGAAATATACAAACAGTTGGATATGAAGAAATGCCAAAGGGATTTCCTAAATATAGAACATGCAGTAGAGATAGGGCAAAGCAGGCTTCTCAACCTGACCTGATCCTCCTCTTAACCCTTATGATTAAAGCTGCAGCTGCTACATGTACACGTGTTTATTCATACAGATCAGACGCCTAATTCTGGTCTGTTACAATGAATGTGTTCAGTTAATTAATTAGAGTAAATGAATTACATGTCTGTCTATCTATCTATCTATCTATCTATCTATCTATCTATCTATCTATCTATCTATACTCATTAATTGGGAAGTATAATGAGTGCAAGTGCACAAAGGCAAACATTAGAAGACATAGAGCATCTGGTAAGTTCAGAAAGTGATATCACTTTATTGTAAAAAAAAACTTTTAAAGCCAGGAAAAGAAAACATTTTTGTCATATCACAACATAGTGATGTCCCAAATCTCAGGAAATATCTCGTCTTATGTCATTATACCACTATGACCTTGACATGCTGCTCAGGTAGACTTTGTGATGGAGTAACTTCATGTTGTAAATAAGTATTTGCGTGTGTTAACACCTTTAATGATGACAAACCTAATATAGCTGTATACAGCTGATCGACTTCACAAGGTTATTTATATTGTTCATGTTCACACAACGAATATTATCTGCTAAATAAAAGTCACACTTGAGAAAAATAACGGATTGATTTTAGGTTTTTAGATTGTTGTACAGATTAGAAATTATTTGATGACTTCGTTAAATGCTTTTGCGAAGTAAAGTAAATTAAAATCTGTACTATTGTATATAACTGAAATGGATCTCTGAAAGCCTGCATGTGCCTGAAATCTTCCAGTACTGAAGAACTGCAGAGCTGTTGGTGTCTGTGTGCAGTGTGTGAAGGAAACTGTAATCGTCAGTTTCTGTCCCACAACTTGGCCTGTAATTTTTTTTTCTTTAGCACTTCATCTTGTTTTTTATTAGCAGACAAATCATTCCTTCATTCAGTTAAACATGGTGGTCCAAAGAGAGCAATTTCACTCTAATTGCACAGTTTTCCTGGCTTCTGTTTGCACGGGACAATGCTAGCAAGATTACAAGTTCAATATTTAGACAAATTTCAAATAAATAACAAAGATAAAACTAAGAAAATGGCATTGAAGGTTAAAAATAACACTCAACAAATAAAATATGGGATACATTAGTGTATAAAATGCCGGTTACAACTATTAACTATAAAAACATTTGACAATAGTGACCTAACATTGCTTCACAAACTGAAATGTTACTATAAAAAATAGTGTTTAGTTTTACTTTCATTTATTAAGTTGAAACACATAAATGTTCTTCAAAAAATATCACCCATTATTCCCCATGTTAACGCTCACATGAGTATAGCTTTATAAAAAAATCCCTTTGATCCACAGGAGTCACAAAGTTAATTTGTGAGGTGCTCATGTCCTAGTTCACCACAACAAAACCCTTTTACTTCACCACTGAAAAATATCCAAGAGAAAACACTGAAGAAGCTGTGTTTTATCTGACAGTCTGAAAAATAACTTTATTCACAAAGCTATGCAGAGACTGTTTGTATTTTTTCCTGTTAAATGAGTTCAGCGATTTGTCAAAGATGTCACATATTAACTTTCGGTGAGCATTTATTGTGACTAATGTGTCAGCAAGGAAAAAGGAAAATCATAGGGCCAGAAAAAAAAGATTTTCAAGGGAAAGAAAAACAGAAATAAGGAAAGAAAAAGTCAACCAATTTCAACCGATCATCACTCGTACAAAAAAGATGTGCGACATTATGTTAATGGTTCAGTTTTGTATGATTCTGTCAAACATAACCAACATTTGACCTCACAACTTCACACACATATCCAATATATTCAAACTCAAACAACATATTTAAACATGTACATTAAAATCTTTTTCTGATTCGGGGCCATAAAATACTCGACACTATTTGCATAGCACCTTAATAGCAGCGATAAACCCCACAAGAGCAAATGCAGTCTGCTGGAGGGTGCGTAAGTTCAGTCAACACAGACCACAGAGTCAATAATATCAAAGGGTACAGCGATAGTATCTAGTAACAGAGCGGCCTCAGACCTCTGCGTGGTATTGATAAAGCTTCATATGATACCACGCATGGACTAACAGGCTTTGGGCTCAGTGACCTCTGCTCGGCGATAGCCCGAGTAGAACTGAGGTATCGGTTGACAATTAGTCCCAAACGCTGGCTGGATTCAAGGAAGCACGCATCAATACAAATGATTGAGAAAACGCAGCCTGGTTTACTGTAGCACTTCATTTCTCTGAACACTGCATAGAATCTAATGGGACCTGCACATAAGCATTTACAGGCAGCCTGTGGGATGTTTTACTGGGCTATCGACAGCTTTAGTGATTATACACATCTCATCTGCCAAACATTAATTATTCAACCCTCATTCAGGAATGTAGTGAAATAGGATTTGTGTTGATTTTCTGCAGGATTGCTGGGAGCAGATTGCATAACAGCTTGGTAAAGACATGGTAATAATGGGTTTAATATCTTGTTAACAAAGGGATAATAACAGGCAAAATGGCTACCGCTGTGGTAGGTACAAAGTTAGCAACTATTAAGTGCTAATGTGTCGGTAATGAGGTCGTGACAGAAGGCTACATTTCAGTAAAAGTGTGAGCGTAAGAGGGAGCAGCTTCGTAATAACATAACTGTAATGTCTGACTCTTTTACTGTGTTCATATATTGATTTGGTTGCTTTTAATTCTGTTCAAAGAAATGTAATTGAACTACTCCATTCGTTTCCCATTATTTGGATGATTTGATATTTAAAAAGACATCATTTACTTTCAACTAAAGAGAACCAATATCAAGTATTTTGCAGTGTGAATTTAGTTAAGACAAGAAAAACTCATCTTTGTATGGAATGGTTCGCATAAAAAAAGAGGCTTTTTGTAAGCATCAGTTTTGTCTCAGAGGAATCGCTTCATGGAGGTCCACAGAGTGTCTCGGCAGTGGAAGCTCTTACAGCTTTGCACAGCATTTTGTGCGTGAGTGTGGTGATGCATGGGCAGTCACTGAAGACAAGATACACTTATAGATATGATGCCTGTGTCACTGTGCTGCCCTCAGTTTGCTTTAAGATATCTATAGGTTCAATGCTGCAGCAATGAGGCTGAATAAGGGGCTGAATGTACCACTCACTCACACACACACACACACGCGCACACGCACACATAACAAACCCAGGACAACCACATGTATGTTAAGAACGTAGACCCATGGCCACTTACAAATAGATACACATCAGTGGTTAAGGAAAGGTATTAAAAGACAAGACCAACCCGAGCAACAGTCTGTTCATCCTGCTGCAGTTCACCTGCTGCCGTCAGACTGCAGAGCAGCTTTTCTCTTCAGGCTCTCAGACTTATTAACTCACCCGCGGCACTCAAGTAAGACTTATTTATTTAAAAAAAAAAATTCTGAACTAATTAATGAATACAATAATTAATCCATTTATGTAACTTCTGTTTTAGTGGTGGCGTGAATGGACCACAGACTGCACTCCATTATAACCTTGTGTTTTTAAAATGATAAATGTTGCAAAGTCCACGAAATTAAACGATAAAATAGCTTGTTGCCCAATGCACTTGAAAACATCTGCACTCTGTGAATGTAAACAGGTGGATATTAGCTTGTAAAAACAGAGGCTCCTCATGGACAACATCAAAATGAAACAGAAAATATACTGAAGGGAAAATACAATCTCTGTTCTGCTAATGTACAATGCACTTTTCACAGACATTCATTTCCTTATGCCTCTGCATGGCAGTGTAATACTGGAGACACTGCTGCACATATTTTACAGGTGACTGTTTTCATTTTTTGCTGAAATGAAGTGAAACACTTCATTGTGCTTCTGAAAGTGCAGCTTCCTTTTCACTGCATGCTAATCCTGTGAACCAGCGCCGCCAGATAACAAGTGTTTGTTTCAGTTACACATGAATACATCATAATCAATATCAAATCATGGGAGTGTGCAGATGTAGGCCTGTGTCTAATTCACAGGTAATCATACAATGCAATCATATAAAATAATAAACTGTGCTAAGAGTGTGAAATCTGGCTGGGCAAGCCTGAGCAGGCAATGGCATTTTTCCTATTAGTTTAACACTATTTTTTTTTTTTTTTTTTTTAATTTTCCTAATGTACAAGAAAAAAAAATCTTTTATTTTTTTTTGGTCTCATTTTTCATCACTGTAACCGTCTCTTGCTGATTATTGCATCAATCTTACTGGCACAGTCGATAGAAAGTGGGTGTTGATAATCCTTTCAGACCATCTGCCAGTAACACTGAAAATAAATAAGAGGATGGAACTTACAGGCTTTACAGCTTTGAAGCATATTCATTGCACTCTGTAGACTGGGAGCTGCTGCAGTGTCACTGTGTGACCAACACAGCTGCAAGTGGAGAGGCCTCCACTGGCGCCACATTCATCACAATAGATTTTTTTTCTTCTCCTAAGGGACCGGACAGAAATTATTCCTCTAAATAGTCTAATATCATGTGACCGTTGTGTTTTCTTCTTTTTTCATTACAATCAAAAAGCATTTTGTTCCGTAAGCCAAATCTGCAGGAGAAGTGAAATAAAGCTTTTTGTACCGTCAGCTCTCTGAAGAATGAGCTATAAAAGTAAAAACCCATGTAAAGCATGCCACTTTATGAACAAGGGTGGCCGGCTGAACAATGACAATTGCAACTAGATATAAATCGATGAGCGCTATTAAAGATTTCTGTATGAATATCGCATCAGAATGAAAAAGAAGTTTAATTTTAAGATATCTAATTTACAGAATTTGCTCAAAGAGACATTCACATCAGATTATTTTATTCACTAAAGTCACAAACAGTCATATATAAGACTTGTGCATATCGTGTCATAAAAAAGGACAAATTGTGCCATGTATACAAATTCTATGCATTTTATTTTGTGACTATATCATAACCCGCTGTGATACGGGGTAGATATACAGTACATTGATGTTGTGATATAAAAACACATATGTCAGGATGCCACAGTGAATGCAGTGTGAAAATGAATTACTTTGAACAACTACATTTCATGCACTCAAATAAAGAGTGGGAAAGCTGAAACAGTGTGAAGACCGCAGCATCAGTATATGAATTGTCTTCACACCACACAGTCACATAATTCAATAGAAATGCATCAGAAGAAACAAAATGCTTTGAAAAGATAAAAAAATAGAGCTGTAGGAGTCTCCTTATTTCATGTCTCTGCAGAGCTGCAGTCAGTCAGAGATCATGCAGAGATCTTTGAACTACTGTGTTTTTTCAATTAAATGAATAAACACACAGTCCTCTGAAGGAATGCCTCCTGTTCAACTTAAGCTTTGAAAATCAAGACTTCCTTGTGGACGGGTTATTTTTTTCCATGAGTTTCACTAAAACTGAAGAAAAAAAGCATTTAACACTGAAAATTAAAATGTAGAGAAACAGAGTTGGGTTTCAGTCATTTCTCAAACTGATATTCTTTCGTAATTTTTTTTCCTTGAACATTTAAGGGCTTTTATATAAACTGCCGGATGATTTTCTGTTTAATTATTTTCATTCTGTTTTATTTTCCTTTTAAACTAGTTAGAAGAAAAACACTGCTACCACTTGTTTTCTTGTCTACTTTGAGTTTGGTGGTTTTATTTGAAGAGGAGCTACTTTAGTTAAGGTTAGGGGAAGATTTTTCTAATTTACTCTAAAAATTAAAATCAAATATAAGAAAATATAAGAATATATTTAATTATTGTACAAATTACTATTAACTTTCATTTACATAAGGGCTTGTTACTGTTTTAATCAAAATACTGATCACAGGACCAGTACATAGATTTCAGTACTGCTATTAACAGCACATTTTCCTGGACTTTATTCTCTTTGTAATTACTGTTTAAAAAATCTGTTAACAGATCTAGAAACAGCTGTAAAAACTGTTCTTACTCCACACAAACACTGAACCTTGATACTTGGACTAGATAACTGTTTTATTTTTTTGTTAATTGTCGTTTCACAGGCTTTGTATTATCTTTCAAACACAAAAATTACAAAAACAGTAATAATGGATTATGACAGAATGTTTGCAAGCCTGTTTGTGCAAGTGATGGACAACTGGAAAGTCTAATTAAAAGCATCTGGATGAAACTCAGGTGTTGTATGTAGATGTCACCATCACAATTGCAGTGCCTAATTGCAGTAATATCTCACAGTAACTAGTAAGCAATTAAGGTATTACAGATTTCATAATAAGGTTTCAGACAATTTAATGCTACACAAGCTAATTAATTGCATAAAGTTATTAAAAGATCATTTATAGTTTAGTCATCCATGGACGTATCAACTTCCATGGTGCTAGCTGCAGGTCTGCCAATATTATCTTAGCTGTGTCTGCTGTTGGGCAATCAGCTCTTAGGCTTTTAAATAAAGTTCACTTTTAAGCTTTAAGACATGTTTGGATAAGTATTTAGATGCATATCATGTGTTTATAATAAGATAATACAATATATTGTCTGTGTTAAGCTTTGTAAAGTGTTTTACCTGCATTTTGTTTGCCTTTATTGCAACTAAATGTGACATCAAAAAGCTGCAAGAGTCTGTAGTTTCACTCCATCTTTCTGCCTGATTTGTATTTCTATGTTAAATGTATGCAGAGCCGATGCCCTTTACCTATGCAAGTGGCCTACGACTCTGTGAGCATTTATACCGTACTTGTGTGTCTGCGACTCTCTGCAATTACAGAGCTGGAGCTCAACAATGTCACGAAAGTTATTGCAACACAGAGAAGAGTGAAGGCATTAGAGGAGACGGTGCTACTGTTGAATCCTGTGAGGGAAAAGTGAGGATGAATTTTCTTTGCTCGTCTGGTACCAGAAAAATATGGAAAAGGAAATGCATATCAGATCCCACTGATCTCAGATGTTGCAATCTGTGTCGCCTCAGTGTGTACTTGCTAGTGCTGATGTAAGCTGGTGGCTATTCTCAAAAGCACCAAGTGCAGGAACCCAGCCTTAGTTTACATGTCAAACAGTTCACTTTCTGTATGATCGAGGTGACATAAAGAGTCATACACGTTGCGAAATTATACCATACAGGCCATTTCCAGACACACTGTCATTGCTTTGACCATATGTCATGCAAAGTCTTGTCAGCTACATCACATCCAGGAGCCGGTCCTGATGTTTACTCTCCACATTCTTTCCAGTTGGTTTTGTCTAAGAAGAAATGTTTATACATGAGGAAAAGTGCCTGCGCTGTCACACCACAGTGTTCTGCCTCATTTACCTTTTGATAAATTCATCAGGCCTTGAATGTGTACAGCAGTAGGTGTTCCTTGAGTGCCTGCTTCACATTCATTAGCCGAGTGAATCTGCAGGTGCATCGTCTCCATCACACACACACACACACACACACACACAACAAAATTTCTGCCAGCTCTGCACCAGCACGTTCAACGTTCTGCAGATGGAAAAGAATTTGTTGTGAAGTGTCTGCTCACTGAGCAAACTAGAGGCATGAAATTTTAAGTTAATATATGTGTGTGGTTCTTCACCACATCGGAAACAGACTTTAGCTTATTAAAGATGGATGCATGGTGCAGCGGTCTCCACCTGCTGTGAGGTAATCACAGCATAGCAATATTCTTCCCACAGACCTGTGGTGATGATGTTCATATCATCTGGTAATGAAGCCTTCCCTTCTTCCAGCCAAAAGCAAACTTTCAAAAAAGAAAACTTATGTTTCCACTCAGAGAAGGAAACGTTCCCTCAGAAGAAGCCTCACACTGGCATACGGCCAGATCTGGGCTGTGTGCAAAGAGGTGATGTGCTTGGTAAAGCAGATTTTATGATAGCTTTTATCAACAATGCCAAGCAGGATATGAGAATCTCCCACGTTGATAAATGTGTGCATGCTGAAGTAAATATATGGATTCACTGACTTCAAACTAAATGCCGATCAGTCGTTCGGCAAAAAAATAAATCCTAAACTCTCAATCGCCTGTTGTTAATTAAAGCATTTTTCAATGTCGAAATGCATGTTGGTCTGTTGTTGCAGTAGAAAACTGGATATCTTTGGTTTCTCAGTGGCTTGTTGGACAAATAAGCATGTTTAAAAAATCATATTGGACTCTGGAAAATAGTGACGGTCTTTTTCTTTTGTTTTTTTTGTTTCTGGTTTTGTTTTAAAAAGACCAAATGATTCATTTAGTCAAGTAACAAAAATGGATGCAAACTTAAAGAAGGCTAGCACAGAAGATGCAACATGTAAATGGGACAACTTGGGGTTTGATGTAATCCTCCTTTTCTGGGACAGGCAGCCTCCGGCCTCAAGCAGCGCCAAGCTAAGCTACATTAAGCTAAGCTAAGCTAAGTCACAAACCAGTGTGATTACTAAGTGCACCAAGATAAAACTGATACCAAACCTGTCACCAAACACCTTACAAGACACTTCTGGTCAGTTCTGCAAATGGATACATATATGATGTCATCACTTCATATCGTATCCCTGCTTGTTACTGAAAAGTCATAAACTCTGCATGTCTTTGCTTTCATCGAGAATATTTTCCACTTTTAGGTGATAAAAATGTATTGGTACAATGCAAAAAAACAAAAAAACAACATGGGAAAAAAATGATCACTTCAACATATTTGTGAATGGCTGCTCTGTTGCAAGTCATTTAGCCACTAATGTAAAGGTCACATCAATACAGCATTAACTCCAGTTGAAAAACCACAGGCTGAACACTGACGTATGCAATGACGAACGTGTTTTTGTCTCTTTAAGACAAATAAAAAACAAAACAAAAAAAAAAAGCACCGAGGACTTCTGAAAGGAAGCGGCTGTCACCTGACAAAGGCCACACAAACAAGTCATGACACATCTCTGCTCTCCTCCTTTTGTTTCTCAGTGGTAAATACGATGGCAGCTCTTTGACCTCCAGGAGCATCTCACTATTTCATCTCAGCACAGAATGTCAGAACCGATCACTGCACGCATTTGAGAAAACCATGGTGGTGTCATAAATGAGTAATGCAGCTTAGTTTAGCTCAGTTCCTTACCTTTAAACACATAGCCCAGACCCTACACAGGCCTTGTGTAACACCTGCCCTCAAAGGACCGCAACACAAACACAATGATAGCTATTATACCTCTGATTCATTTACTTTTGGGAATCACTTAGTGCATTTTCAACATGACAAGAAGATGTAACAACACAAAAATGTTGCATGTAATGAACATAACACTGATGACTCGGTTATTCTTAGTGGTAGGACTATAAACAGAGCCGTTGTCTTGAGAGTAGAGCCAGAGGGACTAGAGGGGTTATTGGAAATAGGCCGTTAAAAAACATCAGTCCCCTAGGGAGCATATAAGAATGTACGCACTTGAAATAAAACAATAAGATTCCAATTTTTAAATTAGAAATATGTATATTATTGCCTGCAAGTGGAAAAGGTTTGTCCTCTAGGGAGCATGAGTGTCCTCAGTATATTTTTTTTCATCTGTAAATTAGATTTGATGTAAAAGTGGAGATATGAGCAGGATTATTTAAAGAAACCTCGAGGAGATCTGGCCCAGGTAAGTGAAATAATACACTTTACACACTTTTTGCATTAACAGTGAACTCTGGTTGAGATTTGTCTTTAGTTTGGGGAGGAGGAGTCTATGCCTGGATGTCAGCTCTGTTCATTGTTTCCACTACAGAAATGTCTTTTACATGAATTACAAATCTTTTTTTTTAAACACTGCTTCTATAGCAAATATTTAGTTTTTCTTAAACAAGATAATGAGGTTGCAACCTGAATAAACACAAGTATCACAGCTATTATTTCATTATCAACTAATCTGCTGATTATTTTATGGTTTATTGGCCCAATCAACTAATCATTTGGTGTATGATATAACATACAAAATAGTATAGAACACCAGCTGTACTTGCTATTGGTCTCCATCAAGAGAAATTTAAAAACAATGATAGAACATTATTTACTTTAGAGACCAAAGAAAAGCAGAACTCTTCACATTCAAGAGATTGAAAACAGTAAACTTGTCATTAATGCTTGAAAACTGACTTCAGTGATTGATGGTTTGTCAGAGCAGTTCAGTCTCCACAGAACATTACCTGAGCCACTTGTGTATTAAATACAGAGACAAAACCAAACACATTTAAATTTCAAATGATAACTCTGCAAAAGAAGTCAGCTCCCTTTACTGGAGGCTTCGTCAGCCTGTGGGTTTTTTTCAAAGGAGTCAAGTACAGCTTGACCAATCAGCAGTTCCTTTTTCTCGAGCACACATCAGCAATCTAAAGGCAGCCACAAAGGCTTTTAACTGGTTAATTTAATACTAATGCCTCTATATGACCCACATAAACAAGGCAATCAGTGAGAAGATCGGCTGTTTCATCCTGATGCCTGTCTTCACATCCCATTTACCAAAAAAATTAGGCAAAATGGCTTTCCTCGAACTGACCGGAGGAGCCATTTTTTTACATTTTCCCAGTTTTGCAGTGGCTACATTTACCTTTTACAAGAAAGCAGACACCAATTTATGACTGGTAGATACATTTTTTTGCCTCTATATTTTGAAAACACATTAACCTTGGGCACTGACTCTACAGATGGACAGAGTTATGCAATTTGAAAGGGTTCAGAACTGATCCTGAATTGATCGTTATCCTCGACAGGTGTGAAATATGTCTATTTCATTTCAGGAATAAATTGTGAAAGGTGGTTTCACATCAATAAATAGATGTTTACTGGCTAAGCTATCTATAACTATAGCTAAAATACAAATAGCATATTATGTAACATGTTGCAGCCTTGCTGGTAGCTTTTTTTAAGACATGGCATGGCGAAGAAATGTTGTTTATTTCAGTTTTCTCAATAAAATTACTGTTACTGATTAAATGAATCAGTCAGTTGCAGGATTACCTCTATACATGAACAGTGTCATAACAAGTTTTTCTTCATTTCACCATATTACAGTTATTTATGGCCAAAAATAGATACAATAGCCAACTTAACTTTATCGTTACGCATCCATGCAGAGAGATTTCATTAAAAAATAAAAAGCAATACTGTACTTTTACAAATGAGGTTGCATCAACCTTTTTCTTGCATCCAAAACAAATGCAACAATCGCTAACCAGCTAGCCACAAATAGATAAGCAACAGTAGCCAAGTCTAACTTACAACTATGTGTCCAAGCAAACAGCTTTCAGAAATGCAGAAAAATGCATTGAAATGAGTTGCATCTGCCTTTGCTTGCCTACAAAACCAAAAACACAGCAGCAGCTAGCCAGATGAGATCAATAGGACAGGAGGCGGTGGCGCTCATGGGAGTTGCAGTCTTTCGTCCACAGGGGCCGCCAGAATCAACAATAAATCAATGTTGCTTGCAGTTTGCCGTGAAATATCACATGAAGTGTGTGAAGTGTGTGAAGTGTGTGTGCAGAATAACCGGCGGTGCGCCACGTACAACCCCGCGGCTGCTCTCCAGACCGAGGCTGCATGCGACTTTAACGTGACTGAGGAGAAACGGACCTGTTTGCTTGACCTTCATCGCACATCGAGATTTTTTTTTGTGTGTGTGTGTGTGTGTGTGTGTGTGTCCCACTCCGCACAACACAAACACAGGCGCGTACGACGTTCAACAATCCGTATGACACCGACACAGAGGACATAATCTTAAAGTACTCTAGAAAGTAGACTGAAAATGATCAACAACTGAACGGCTTCATCTCATTTTTTTTTTTTTTTTTGCATCACTGTGAGCACAAAGGCAGCAACCAGGCGTGGAAAAAAAAAAACTTCGCTGGTGTGTACAGCTTTCCATCCGATCATGCAAGCCTATAAACACCAGCTTTCACTTGCCAGGCTGAGGACAGGAGGAGGAGGAGGAGGAGGAGGAGAAAGAAGAAGAAGAAGAAGAAGAAGAGGAGCTCACAGGTGAGCTGAGGCGAGATACTCACAGTGACCGGCGGCGGATGCTCCGCTGAAGACGCTCAGAGTATAAAGAGTAACCATATGCAGCAGAAAAACCATCTTCCCAGCCGTGGTGTGGTTATTATCCGTGCGTCCGCAGAGAGAGAGAGAGAGAGAGAGAGAGTAACAGAGAGACGAGGAGGGGGGAAAAGAAAAGCAGAGGAGAGCTTCCTCCTCGGTCCTCCAGCACGGAGGGTCAGAAGGAGTCTGATAGGGAAGAGCAAACCGCTCCCACGACGACACTCTCTCACTGCGAGACACAGCCCACCTCTCTCTCTCTCTCTCCCTCTCTCTCCCTCCCTCCCTCTTCCTCCCTCTCTATCTCTCTCTCTCTACTACACTTTCAGTCCTCACTGCCAGATATTAAAAAAATAAAAATAAAAGAAAAGCATTGCAAGTTCTGCTTAGAAAAATGCGGAACAATAGAAAAGATCCATGAAGGAAAAAGCCGCAATTTCCCACCGTATACAGGCCTGCGTGCGTCTGTGAATTGCGACAACTTTTAGGATAAAATAACAGGTTTGATGGAAGCTGCAAGTGTTCAGGCGGCAATTAATGGATTTTCCCCTTCGTTTGACTGTTGGATTGAAGAGATCAGAGAGGAGAGGCGTTTTTTTTGTTGTTGTTGTTGTTATTTTTATTTTGTTGTATTTGCAGAAAATCCACCAGCCTTTTTTCTGTCTGATATTCAAATTTGTTTTAATGACATGCCCATAATTAGGTACACAACTACCAATGTGGCGCAATTAAGGTTTATAACAACAAACACTACAACAATAGTAAGTCTCACCAAGGGACCCTATTAAAGAGCCCATAAGATCACAAAGGCCTATTTACTTTTTTTTCTTACCCTATATGCGATTTTCTTTTATTAAAATCACTCAATACTCTATTCTGCAAGGCATGAAATGGCAATTGGGTTAAAAATAATACATGGGGTTATGCATCTGCTGGCATTAAAGCGTTCCTGCAGTGGCTTGTCTGGTTCCCCTTGAAGGGCCCCGTGACCTTCATTTAGCATTGCAGCTCTGTTGGATAATGTAGCCTCTTAAAGTTTTTTAAACACCGTGTGAATAGAATTTTCAGAAATGCTTAATTCTATAATTAATTGACTATGTCATAAATGAGTCAGTAATACAAGTTGTGGAATAATTTGCACATGGATCCTTGCTCCATTTTGACTTAACGCTGCCAGCGTTTATTTCAGGGTTAATTTGTTCCACAGTGCTACAGTCTACAAGCGCTAATCTAATGCAAAAATGGGAAGGAAACAGGAAACTGGAGCACAGACACACCATAAGGCAAAGACACTTTCCTTTTGAAATCTTGTCATGTGTTCTTACAAGGACTTTTTCTAATTTTTATTGTGTTTTTTTAATCTTTTATCTGGTGAATGTGATGTTGTAGGGCCTGATGACCTCCAACACGTGGATCTGGACGGTCTTACTCAACATTTCAGTCTGGATCACGGTGATCTATGGATAACATTTCTGTCCCCATGTGCGCCTTGTGTAAAAACCTGATTACAACCCAAAGAAAAATACCTTACAATACTACAAACAGGACACAATCCCACTATTATATGTACTATTATACTATTATAAATTAAAAGGTAATGTTGTGCCCTATTATTAAAAGAGAACAAAATATATGGATATATATGTATGTTGTTGCCCAACAACTAATATGATGATAGTAATGAGAACCATAGAAGAAACGAGATAATAAAATCCAAAGAGGAAGCAGATTTCAAAGGAGCTCATTACAGCTTTATGTGTTGTTCTGCTGGTTTCCCCTCTGGCCATTGCACTGCTTGTATGGCATGGTAAATTTTTCTCCCTCAAGTAAGTACCACGGTTTCTTTTTTGTTTTTTTTTTTGTTTTGGCTTGAGAGAGTGTCATATTCTTGGTGTGTGAGTTTTATTTTGCTGGAGAACTTGACTCTAATGTCTTTATACAGACTGCAGTGTGAAGTGTTGCTCTGCATTTTGTTGTTGGCAGGACTGACTTGGTCTGTTTTCTCTGAGCTGCCAGGTTTTTCTGTGACAGCCAGTCTCAATGGCCAATTTGTGGTCATTTGTGTGGTCACTCAGTCCCACTTGACTAATGTCTTTCTCAGTTTCTACTTTGCTCATGCTGCACAGATAATAAGCACTCGGTATTTTTTTTGTTCAGTGTTAAATAGCACTGAAATTACTTTTGAGTCTTTGTTATAAATATCCAGAGGCTGGTGCATTTTTCTTTGTCTGCAGGCTGTCTCTCATGACACGTTGATTGAGAAGACTTTAAATCTTTTAAAACAGTGATAAAATTACTGTTGAATTGTTGAATTTTGTTTTTTTTTAGCTAGAATCATTTTGGTAAAAGTTTTCTCGAACTTTGAAATTGCAAATCAAGCAACAAAATAAGCTTTGAATAGCAGCGTGTTGTCCCAGGTTGATTCAATTTGGAAAGGAAAGTTGATGGCCTTTATTAAATATAAGAATTTTTTTGGGTTAAAATGATTTTTTGTTATAATATGATGTAATCTGCTTATATTATAGACTTCACATAAATGGCAGACAACCTACTTGTTTACCCGTAGAGGGTTTTATAAGGTAATATTCAAGCAGCTATAAAACATATCACTGCACAAACAACACTCAACACCATGTGCACCACGTGCCACTGAACAATGAGGAAAAAACACAATCTATTAGATAAATCAATAGAGAGAATACATCTGAAATATAAGATAAGATATAACATAGTAATGGTTGTTATAATGTGAGAGATAAAGGAATATAAGATGAAAAACATCCAGAAAACAGAAGATGGGGCTGATTTTGAAGAAGCTCAGCACAGTTTTATGTTTTGTTCTACTGATTTTCCCTCAGGCTCTGACACATTTTGCTGCTTCCCTGGCAATGTCAGTTTATTCCCTCAGTAAATGTTGAATTTTGTTTTGGTCTGAGAGCATGTCGAATTTGTGGCACTTCTTGATATACAACTTCATTAATATATTACACGGCATACAATAAAGAAAGGGGGAAAAAATGACTGGAAAAAGCCTTCGTATGAGATGGGATATACAACACCTCATTAAAGGTAATTGTAGAAACTCTAAAGAGAAGACATCTTAAGAAAAAAATCCTCACCACAGCTGGTTACATCTCTCTTTCCATACTCACTGGAAACGAATGTTCTCACTCTGACGTGTTATCTCTCAGTTGTAGTTCCATAATAACTTAGATTAAAAATGCATGACCGTGCATGTGTTCCACTTAGCGATTCTATATTCTAAAGCTCAATTTCTTTCAATTTCCTAGAAAGGAACTGCTACAAAACTGTAAATTCATATGATAGTTTCTAGAAAAAACTGTGACTTGTTACAAAAGTGAGAACATAATGTCAAATAAGTGGCCTTCTGCTAGATAATTTCCAGTTAACTTGTGTTGCCTGGAGATATGGCGCTTGGCACACAGCAGGTCAGTCAACCATGGAAATATTCAATGTTTTTTGTAAAGGCAGGAGTATGAATTTAATATGGAGAGTAGTTTCCTAGAGACATTTTTTTTTGTTTATCAGCTTTAAATATTAAAACTTTCTTTTTGTTCCCTACACGGTGTTCTACTTTTAAGTCTGTTGTGAAAAACCTGAAACAAATTATAAACAATATTAACCCCACTTATGTGTCTACTGAACGCACCGGACTTTTACTTGTAATGAAGATAGTTTAATATAGTAATATTCTAAGTATGGTTTAAACCTGTATGTATAAATAATGGTGCCATTGGGGCAAATTCATGGTCTGGTTATATAATGAAAGCATAAAGTTGAGCTAACATTGGCTTATTCACACAACAAGAGGACACAAAGCAACATTCGCATCTGTAACATGTTTGTGTCCACTTGGTGGATGTTAGTTCAGTAGCTATTATCAATGTAGCTTTGTTTCAAAACCCTCCAATTGCTGGGAAAATATCTGAGTCTTTGATAGCATGATGTTGTATTCATACACCCGCAAACCACAAATATGTTGAAATTTTCCCTTTGTTTATGTTTTTTACATTGAATACTGTGTTTTTGTGGTAAGGTCTGGTTAGGTTTGGGTAGAAAATACAGTCGCTTAGGGTCAGAAAAACATCATTAAGAGGTGACTGTAGCGTAGGAGGTAGGGCAGGTCATCTACTTATCAAAAGGCAGAGAAATCATCTGCCATTAGTGTGTGTGGTTTTTTTTTTTGTGAATGGGTAAATGATGACTTCGATTAGTTCACAGATGAGAAAAACGTTATATAAGTGCAGCCCATATGCTATTATACCCTGGTTTTATTGCCATAAACATGGGTGGAAAATGACCCAAAGTTCTGTCAAAGTGGCTTTTTTAAAAACATCTTTTTTGCATTGCCTTTTTAATTAGGATCAGTGAAAGTTGGGGCAGTTCACCTAATGAGTCAGTGGAGCAGAAACATGCAGAATGTTCCCTGGTGTTGCTGCTTCCCATGAATGCTGTGAATTTGTATGTATTGTAATGCAATAAGTTACGTCTGTCTATCTGTCTGTCTGTATAATTGCTGCTGACGCTGTGAGCTGAGCCTTGTTAGCAAAAACTGTAGCAAAAAAAAACTTATTTTAGCCGATTTCAGCCATAACTTGCCTTGGGATTTCAATGGGTGCAACATAAAAAGATGGATGCTTGAAATAACAGAAATAACAGATTCCTCTTTTTACACTGAACTAATTTGGGAAGAAAAAAATCACACACACGCTTAATTTAATGCTTTAATAGGCTTTACTGCTTCAGCCTTGGGCCCAGTAGTCTGGTAGGACCAGCAGCTGTAGTGGCTAATGTTTGCATTCTTAGGTTAGACATTGCTGTGTAAATAACATCAATAAGTTTGAAGACTTATGATAATTCCTAGCTACTCATTCTAATTTACAGCAACATTTTTGCATTTCCGTTTTAGCATTTTCATTTTGGCACATAATTTCCTCCTCGTTTTCTTCTGGAGAGCTTACTGAGATAAACTAAGTTCATTACTTGTTATAATTTGATAATGTGTGAAGGGCTTTTTTTGTTTCCCTAGCAATATGTGTGTTCAGGATATAATTTTATAGGCATGATGTTAAACATTAGAGTGTCCAATTACAGTTATTATGGATTTCCGTAGCCTGGGGGTCCAGGCAGTGGTCATTCTTTGCCTGACGGTGAAAACCGCCTTTGAACTCAGAAGCAGATTTTCATCAGAACTGAGAAGTGTAATTGTAACTTACTTCCACCTGTTTTCTGGATAGTTGGACAGTGATTGCGGAGGACAACACTTCCCTCAAGGACACGATCAACAGAAGTGCTCAGGCCTAAATGTGAGAGTTCTTTGCATCTGAAAACTCCTCCTCATCCATCATCTGTAAGAGTGAAACTCTCCGCACTGTCTGTGTTTCCCAAATTAAATTCTCCACAGTGGCTGCAGCAGAGGACGATTCACTCAGTAGTTTTGTGCCAGATAGAGGATCCTGACAAAGCTGCAATCAGAAAGGTGTCACAGATTCAGGTGATCAGTGAGCCCCAAAAAGAGAAGCCTATGCTTTGCTCCCTCCTGATAGTCATAGCAACACCATTTCACAGCTGCCAAGTGGACAAATGCCCTGCAATTGCAGCATCAGAAGGAGGAATTAGACTCAGCTTGAATGATCCTAATGTTTTCCAGTATGTTTATGTGGGTTTTTGTAACCACGTAATGCAAACATAGTTCTCATATTCAAATAGCCTACAGCTGTAGTCATTGAAATAAATGTTCCTAAATATTCCCCTCCTGTATTGAGCTCCAGAGAGTCATGAAAGGATCAAAGGAGCATGTCGCCGCAAGGAGCTGAACACGAGCAATGCCACAATAGAAAACGGAAATGGCTGACGAGCATGGTCAGCCACTTCATTTTAATTGCATGGATTATGGAGCTCGTTCCCAAAGCTAATGTTTCTTGCTTCATTGCCTTTCACTCCCCGCCCTGCTTTATTGCTCTCTCATAGCTTTTCTTTCCACTAAAAAGACAATTAAGTCTATTCATGCTTTCTTTTGAATCACATGGCTTTTTTTTGTTCACCCCATGAAAGATGGGAAATGTGGAAATGGTTGTCATTACTGACTTGAATCCACTGACCAGAGGTTTAAAGAATAACATCTCTTTCCAACAAAAGATGAAATTATTAAAAAATTTGAAGAGTTTTTTTTCCCTTGTACAATAGCTATTGTTTAGCTACACTGATCACATGGTTTCTTGTTCTTGACATTGACAGAAGTTTTCATTTTCTCTGTTAGAACATGACAAAACTCTCTGATTCTGTCCTTGAAGGAGACAATAAGCTATTAATTGTGAAAAGAGGGGCAGAAGAAATACAGGACTCGAAAAACAAACTGTGCCAAGACTTTCTCTGTAGTCACAAACACAACTTAAGATAAAAAACCCCCACAACAACGAACAATCCTATGCAGAGACAAAAGATGCAATTCAATATGCGACTTAAATAAAACAAAACGAAAACACAAGACAGCACGTTGAAAAGACATGATAGACCTTACCGGTACAAAGATAGCTTTCCCATATCAACTGAATGTGTTAGGTATAAAATACAGTCCAAAAACCTGCTGACACTGACATAGATCAATGATTCAAAATGCTAGATTATAGCACAGGCTGCATTACTTTGAATCAAAGAGCATGGAGGGCTAGAACTGCAATCCCATTATTTAAAAGAAAAAAAAAACAGCAGCAACAGTATTCAGTAGAAGTATGTTTGTTCCTTATTTTTTTAATCATGTGCCATCTCTTCAGCCCCTTGCAGCCCCTGGAGGGGGGTCCTGATCTCCAGACTGGAAACAACAGTTGCATTCCATGCCACAGCAACGATTACACTAAAAAACAAAAAAAGTAATACGATTAAAAGGTAGATTACATACAAAATGGCTGTATTAAATCATGATGACAGGGCAAGAGCACCTAAAGCAGCAACTTCATTTAATCCTGCAGTCTGCAGCTGTCAAATGTGTCAGAGTTCTTCCAGTGCAGAGTATCTTAATTTTAATGTACATTTTCGAAAAATGCCCAAAATATGGACAGTTGTGTAACAAGTAACTAGTGTTATTTGCACTCCAGCTATCATGATTTCTACCATTATTAACTACACTTTTGCAGGTTTGCTGTTTATATAAACCAAAATGCTGTTGTACACGGTAGAATAACTCTGTTGGCAGGTTTTTTGCTGAAGTAATGGTGGTCACAATATTGTAACCATAGTTCTTATCCCTTATCCCTCTACTAGACTCAAAGGGTATACTCTCTTCCAGTGGCGTACATGCATTTGTTTCAGACAAATTTGCATAAGTGTAACCAACTAATCAGGATGTTGCCACTTGTCATCTGGTGACCTTTAGCGGATGGTGAAGGAGTAGTAGTATTCATAGGTAGAGGGCTCCGCTTGTTGTTGTAGAACAGGGGTTACAACAACCTATTGTCTCCAGGCTTTAAGACATACCATAAGAGTACAGTAGGTTAGACAACTGCTGCGTCAAATGTAGATTGTGCACAGAGTTTCACTGTATCACTCTTACCCTAAAAACTCCTCATGTTCTCAGAAACAAGGGCCAGGTTTGCCCTAAAGTCACCCCCTTCTACGATCTTCACTAAGAAGCATGCAGCTGGGATGGGCTGACAGTGCACATAGCTTACTTTCTCACTGTCTTCACTGGACTCAGAGTAAGCAGCAAAGCCCTTAGTCTTAAGTGACAAAGCCTTGAGAGAAGGAAACTCTAGAGACTCATTGGGGTCCCCTACCAAAGCCTTGAGTGACAGCGGCAGCTCCCAGTGAGGGACAGAGGCACAAATCACTGGACACTGCCTCTTAACTCATTGTCTGCTCGTGAGGAAGTGGCCATGGATTTTTTCATCTCAAGAATCCTTTGCAGTAAGGAGAGATAGCTCCTGCATGTATTTTCATTGTGGCATGACTGTTTCAAGCAGATACTGCAACAGGAATAGAATGGAACCAAGTACACAAGCTACTGGATTTAGATTTCTTTCCTTGTGACAACTTTGAAACCCTATCTATATTGCCCAATAAAAGCCGATGGTGGATCTCGCCTTGGCAGCTTGAATAGATGGCGGAAAATCTTAAAGGCTGGTTTGGCATATCCATCCAACCTGTTGAGACCGACAGCCTCCTAAAATAGGGGACTGTTCATGGCTTGGATGCTAAAATTGGCATCATCTTTGCACACTGGGCGAGGAGGCTGTGTTATCTGGAAAGCACATGGCGGCATTTTTGGGTTGTTCGTTGGAGCATCCTCTGTGGGGATGTCAGTGGTCAGCTTCATGTTATTCTGCTTACATGTCAGCGACCAGTTAAGTCTGCAGAAGTGGTCCTACCACTGTTGTTGACAGAGCAAAGGCAGGGTCCAGCAGACGGCATGGAGCTGCAGCTGATGTGCATACTCCACTGCAGTGCATTTACAGCAGAGTCAATGTGGATCAATAAAGGACATGAAGCTGGGATATGCTGGACATGGGCAGGTCCTCTGAATCTGTGACTCTGTTCCTATAATGACGCATAGCTCAATGGACGAATAGGCTGGCAAAGTCAAAGAATTTCTACTATGTACTGAATGGTGTATTAATGTGCTGCATTTATGATTCTCTGCTCTTTGACCTCTTCCTAACAAGGTCAGAGTTATTGTCTTATTGCCATTTGCCTAGACAGAATCCACACAATAACTCTTAGTCACAGATTTTTTGTCACACACAGACTTAATGAATGCAGAGCATTTTCAAAGAAGCTAATTAAATGTGCTCACAGTGCACCTTTTGATTTTGATGGAACAGATATTCTTCGCTGTTGTGATTATGTTTTTCATTTCTTGGTCACTGGTAGATACTTCTCAGTTCACTTGGAAACACTTCATAGCGTCACAGTGACTACTGTTTATCTTTAGGAAAATGTCTCCTTGCAAATCCTCATTCTGTTTTGAATGACAATGACCATGTTTGTTGTTTTTTATGCTATTTGGCATGACAGCAAAGCACGGGACCTGAAACTTAAAAAAAAACTGTGATAAAAGCATCACAAGTAATAAATCAGACTAATATGAAAAAAAAATATATATATCTGTTATTTAAAAAAGTATTTTCCGCTTCTTTGGCCTGGATTTGTAGCAGTTTCAGATACATGCATCACTTGCATATCTCATAAGCAGCAGTCAACAGCTCTAACAGGCTGTGAGATAAGATCAGGTATTTTGCAGACTAAAAGGCTGAATAAATCCTATCACAGTAGAATAAATACCTCTTGTAAGTTACTAATTTTAGCTTGGGAAAGAAAAAACCTTGATGCTGAAAAAATAGAAAAATTCCAGAACGAACTGAGGGTTTGATTTACTCCTCCATAAAAAGATGGCAATTACATTGCTTCCATGATAATCTACGAACAGTTATTACGAGACATAAATATACCTAAAATGAAACCAGACAGCAGAAATATATAAACATCGTAGCAGAAAAGATTTGGTCAAACTTACAAACATCTTGCTGCACTGTATCTCCTGCACCAGCTGCTTGGTTGAAATTCAGTATGATAATAAATTAACAGTTTACTAAATAAAGGTTCACACCATTGTCATGCCAGGGGGACAAGCAAGGCAAGCAGCGCTGAACATTTAAAGCTAAAAATAGACAACAATTATATCTCCTTAAATGACAGAACAGCATTCTATTTAATAAAGGATCTGATTTTGCCTGTTTGCATATATCTTGCAATTTGCTGCCCACTTTTGTCACAGGAGGCTAGGTTAACTACCATCTGGTGGTTCAGAGTACCCTCTCAATCTGTATGAGCATCTCTGCCTGCTGCTGTGTTCAAGACGACAATCCAGACTGTGACATGCACTGGATATCCTTTACCATCCATAATCTTAAAGATAAGAGACATTTACAGAAGATAACGGTTTAAAACACAGATGGATGCAAAAATCCTCTACAGCATATCTGCTTTAACATTAGTTTTAGTTTCAGCAGCATAAACAAAGACAATAGATGGTTTCGGCCTATCACACGATCCTCTCAAGTAAAATAAATGTCCAAAACAACATCTGTTTGTGTTCAAATGACAAAGCCCTCAAGTGGCCCATGGGAATTATGACTTTGGGGCTCTCCTCATTACTCTATTTCGGGCCTCCTTGTCTCCAATCTCCTCTGTCCTCGCCTGTGACCTGGAAATCGATCTAAGCATGCCATCTTGAAGGATGTCTCAATTCCTAAAATGTTTCTCGAGGAGAGAGGAGAGAAGAGGCTTGCCGGAGGAGCTGTGAGGGGGTATCCACAGGTGCATCCTTTGCCAAAGTCGTTTCAGCTGTAGTGACACATGAGTGAGATGTGACACAGCTGGAATTCACGAATCGTGGCGGGAACAACTCTTCCTTTTTTTTATTCAGGAGCTGTATTTAAGATGATCAAATAAGCAATAGATCAAGTCTATTATTGATTGTGTAGTGCTTTGAATAGGCTGTTCAAACCACAATCCATGGTGACATTTCACATTAAAATTACATAGATGTGTTTTATCACTAAATCTAATCTGGAGCTAAATTATCTGTTATAAATGTGACATCTTGTTTCCAAGTTTATACAGTTTCTGTCATCTAATTATTGTAAAATTATCTCTGGGATTTTGCAGTTTGGCATGTTGCTTCATTTCTTGTTGTCAATTAGAAGTGAACACATAAATTATAGCTGTTATAACTGTGATTTATACATTAACACAGTATTATATTGCCATGTGTATCACTTGTCTTTGTACAATGCCTTTTACTTGTCATGTTGTGAATTGTATTTAAAGTAAATATTTAAATTGTCATGAACACTGTTACATCTGACAGAGATCAACAAATACAGCTGTTGTCTGTTACTTAACAATGGACAGAAGCTGTGCTGTGTGGCGCAGCTGTGCCACACATCATACCGATGTCGCTTCAAAATGACAACTGCTGCCACGTCTTAGCTGTAAGGGACTAAGACATGAGGAGAGGAGGTGTGGAAGGGAATCAGGGATGTGCTAGCTGAGAAATGAGAAGGAGGCTTGTTCGCCTCGAACAAAGGAGGAGGTAATGTACTGCTGTCAACAAGACAACACAGGTTAAATTAACTGTGGGCAGTATTTTTAACCAAAACCAAGTGTCATGTTTAAATAATGAGTGGATCCAGTCCAACACACTGACTTGGGATGCTTATTGGGTTTATTGCAACACAGAAAAAGATGGTAAAGATTTTAAATGTGTGGGAGAGTGAGCAGACAGGCAGGAGTGGATGAGCTGGGTGCTACGTGAATGGGTGATGAACGTGGCTGAAGGTGAGTATGGCTTGCGGGTGGAAGGCAGCTGTGCTGGGTGGGAACACTATCTGGCCGAGATGAATGTGAAGCACAGGAAGATCTATAGCTCACTCACAGAAAAATAGCAGGGAACCAGGCTAAAGTTAACTTGGTCTGAGTATATAAGTGCCACAGTGGGTGATGGAACGATCAGGCGAGGACTGGGGAGGAGAGCTGGGTTGATCTATCGCAGTAGTTTGATTGGATAATGATATGCAGGTGTGTCGGCCAGCAGGAGCTCAAAGATGGGAGGGACTGGTCACGCCCGCAGATGCATACAAAAAAACCAAAAGAATAACAAAACAGAGAGACACACGGGGCAAGAGAGCAAGGAATAACACAGAAAACACAGAAACGAGTAAAAAAACTGAAGTTGTTGACACCAAGACACCATCATGAAACCAAGATGTTTTTCTACAGAAACAAGGTGCTAACTCGAATCTTAAGGATTGCATTGTCACATTATAAAACATTTATTCATCCTTTTTGTCGTGTTGTTGTTTTTAATAGTTTGGGAGTCACAAACAAACTATGTCGTTCTGACGACGGGAGTGTCAGGCGTGAAAAAGGCTTAATCCTTCTGAACAGCATCGACAAATAATACATTTCGTCTGTTAGTTTGAAGAACTTGTTGCTCATAATCCATGTGATCCCCCAATAACCTTCACTGAAGACCACTTAGAGAACCAGACGACTTTATCCTAATATTTTCACAGAAGGAGACTGGCATAATGCTTTTGTTTTGTTTTTTGTTTTTTTTTGAACACATGCAAACGCAGACGTTTGGTGAGTCCACACGGCTCTCTGTGTACCTGAGCTTCGGGATGATAATAGGCAATGGCCTGAGGCAGAGTGATCTGGTCTTGAAAATTGCTACAGACCGAATAATAAGTGTTTGTTGTGATGTTATCACGGGGGGATGAGGCAGTTTTTGTGAAAAAAAACAGACATATTAGTGTTAGAGTTTGATAGAGATTGTATTAAAGTGGCACCACTTGGTCTTTTCATTTAAAAGACAGACTTCGGCAGAATTTGTGGAGTCTATTTTATTGGTAAATAACGAGCCTTGTTTGCGAGATTCGCTCTAAATCTAAAAGGTAACAAAATGTTGCCCCCACTTGTGACATTTCCTTTACAAATTGGCTTACAGTCAATTTCACCTATTTGATTTAATGTTCCCAGGTAACAGCACCATGTCATGTTTACCAGAGGACAGTGTTCGGCACAGTTGATTACCAGAGCATCTAGGGCTACATCGATGGTTGAGGGTCAGGTTTTTTATTCCGCTGACAAAAAGCGAGAAGAAAAATTGAGGAAAAAAAGCTACTGATTATGCCGCCTGTCTGTCCCTCAATTAAAACACCAAATGTGCATTTTTAAAATCCAGTCCCTTAATTGCTTGGAAGTCATAATCATGGTGAATGACCCATTCACTTCAGGACAAACTACCATTTTCTTAGGCTGATAATGGAAGAGGTGGGTGGACGCAGCTGCTGGAATCATTCTGGGCCATGAGGCTCCTATCTCGCACTCTAATATATTGCAAGCATACTCTCATTTTGAGGGAGATTTGTCATAATACTAAGTCGGCCAGATGCGTTCCCCCAGTTGTAGAAGCTTTTCCTCGCCCACTGGGTCACCCTGTCAAACACAGAGACATATACTCTTTGTCATACTTGGGCTCCCACCGTCTTATATTACAGAGAGGGAGTGAATGGAAAGACCTTGGCTGAAAATCACATAACCGAGCGAGTCGAAGCTGCGGGTTTTTGGCTTGTAAATGTATGTGTGTGAATAAATGAATGTGTGTTGTGTTACATTGTAAGTAGGAGACAAAAAAAAATACAACAACGAATCACAGACTGTATTTTTTGAAGTATCTTATCTCGTGGTTAAGGTTGCTAACAGTTTTAGCTAAAATTGTTGAGGGCAAATTTAATAGTAAAATGGAGAGAACTGATTGGATAAGAGCTAAATTATGGTAATTAGCAACTGGTTGACAACAAAATGAGTAACAGATCTGCTGAACAACTAGCTAAACTAATAGAGGGCTAAATATTGGCCTTGGTGTCTCAGATATCTTCACTAAAAGATGCCTATCTGCGTTCCATTCACACATTATTATCATAAGTATTTAATTTTTGGCAGAGGAAAATATATATATAAGCTTATGAAAATTACCTATTTGTCTTTTTCAGCTGATTTGATGAATAACTGGGCTGATAAACATTATGAATAAAAGTTAATTTGCACTACAAACCTCTTCAGATATTGTTTTTAAGAGCTTTGTAATCATTGAACCGGGAGCTGATTTATCTCTAAATGTTTCAGTGTTTTGAGGGGGTTTCTCTTCTAACGCGGCCAGTTAGACGCTGCTTTTATTCTGGGGATGTTTTGTGAACACGGCCCCTGAGCTGTTAGTTTTAAATGAGACCTGGATTATCCGACTTAAAAGAAACAGGACTGCCTGGCAATGAACTGATGTTTTGTCTCAATAGTGAGACTGTTTCTACACTCTCTCTCCCTCAAAATAAATGAAAGGTTTTAATTACATTCTGAACATTGAGGGGTTCTCTTGATGTCTAAGTAAGTTTTTTCATGTGTAATTTTTCATCGCTGATGCACCATTGTGAGCCCTTTCTCTTTAATCCTGAGTGACAGCACCTGGTGTTTTTGTTAACATTTATTTTGGCTGCAATAAATCTCACCTTTGTGTCATTTTAGACTCTCTAATTAGCCGGTGTGAAATTGAAAGGTGTTGTTCCTGACAGACAAACTGTTGGTTCGAAAAGAATGAGTGTCAAAAATAAAAATACATTTTAAAAAATATACACAATGGAAATGAAACAGAGTCCAGCAAAATCTCCATTTATTCAGAAATCTGTGCTCTGTTTGTTGACATGCAGCCAAGCTCTCTTCTCAGCGGAGTGCAAAAACTTCCTCTCCTTCCTTTTTATATCTTGTTTTTTACTCTCCGTCCTTTTTTTTTTTTGATTTCCATTTCAGCTCTAGACACAGGAATGTACTATGGCTGTGTTCAGGTATGCTGGCTGGTTGAATGCACCGGGACCTCATGGTGGTAATTAAGAAAATTCACCAGTGTGCTCTAAAACCCACTTCCTGATGACAACTTTGAGATGGCATTATAACTTTACACAGGAATGTAATGTTCTATTATTTATTTCACTTTTACAATCTTCTGCAACAGGGGTATATAATGAAATATTTTGTCAACGCTGCCTTTTTCATTATAATTTTCTCTGTCTCTGCTTGAGGACAGGAAGAGGTCAGTGTGAGTGCACTCAGCCAGTGGCAGAGACACAAAAGCTTCACACAGAGGCTAATTCACAGCGTCGCCCTTCACCATCAAAGTGCTCCGGTTTGGATTTAATTGAGAGCGGCTTTGCTCCCAACTGGGGATTTTATACCATGGCCAGCTGACACTGGCAAATCATACCACCTCATCATAACCGAAGCTCTCTTTTTTGCTGAGACAAAAAAAAAACAACTCAGTTTATAGTTACAATTACATTCTTCTCTCTCATCAGCACGATAATTATTCCCCAGTGAACATCTCGGTAACGGAGAAACTGCTGCGACAAACCACACTGGAATTGTCTGATGTTGAAACGAGTAGTCATTGTTTTATTCCCAAGTCAGGTTTCCTTTTTTATACGTGGGCTAGTTGTTGTTGTTGTTGTTGTTGTTGTTGTTTGGTTGATGCTTTAATAGAATTGCAACTTGCAATGTGCCCGACTGCATTTCAGGTGGTGTAATTTGTCCTCACAGTTGCAGCCACAATTACTTGGATAAAAACTTATACACATCTGCATTCAGATGGTGAGATATTTAAAAGACCACTGCTGTTGATCAGACTGATAAAGTTTGTAAATTATAATTACCATCTAGCATACTTACCTTATATAAAAAAAAAACAGACTCTAATCAATCCAATCAGTCAGTTGTAATTCTCATCAGCTTGTCAAAATCTGAAGTGTCTGATGCAGATAGATGAGATACTCTTCAGTGTCTGTGTGTGATGTGCAAAGCACTTCCTGTCAGGCAGAATGCTTCATGGTTAATCCTGTGCTTCAGCTGCAGTTTGGTTGGGATTGAGCACCAAAACTGATTTGGAATTTTTTGGAAATTTTCATTTTTAAAAAAAAAAAAAAATCCAGTATATTACCCACTGCTTTACCCTGACTTCCACTCCTCATTTTTTAGTATGTAGGGTGGAGGAATTGCTACAAGTTGCTAATGTTAATGCTTTGGTTTCTTTACTGCCCTGTGCATCTCATACAGCTGCTGAAGGTAAGTTTTCCATCAGCTGTACACGTTTAAACCTTTAATCTGACAAGATACTAATGAGTCTAAATGATGTGCAGAGTTCAGTGACGATTTAAAACTTTTAATTTGAAATTCCAAATAATGCAATAAGTGTAATGCCCCATACTGTGAAGTGCTCTGGCTGCTGTAGGTTTAATTACAGTCTCCTAGTTCATAATATGAGCAGGCAGAGGTGGGAGTGTGTTCAGCTGTTGTGGCTCTCTGTGCAGCCTTCACACTGACGGCTGCTGTATACTCATCTCATCCACTCGCACTTTCTCTCCTGCAGGAACCTGCAGAATCCTTATCTATAATGTTTGCTTTTTATTCAGCAGCATAAATTTGAATGCTTCGTATGCAGTGCTGACTTTAAGGACTTCCCTGTTGTATTTTTTTTCGGATTTTCAACTTGGTAATGTTTCCTCTTGTTCTTCTTGGTTTCTTAATACATTTTATGATTTTAGTCCATTTGTTAACTAAATGTCCTCTGTTTTTTTCTAATCAAACCCTCGGTTAATTACTCCTGGTGAAAAATCGACTCAAGATCAAGTCTGAAAAAGGCGTGTTTCCTCATGTGTCGGACGAGTTTCTGCTAAATACTCTTTGGACAAGCAGCTCTGTGTAATGTGATGCGTCTGAGCTGCCAGCTTTTTGTACATTCTTTGGGATCAGTTTCTAACTCCCATGTTGCAGTCAGTTTAACCTCCTGAGTTTCACCTCAGAGACCCCCCCCCCGCTTTTACCAAGAATTACCTGCAAAGTGCCTTTGACTGAACTTTGCCCTTTCAACATTTTCCAACAATGTGAAACACGAACAAGGGGGCAAAGGGAAATAAAAAGAGGAGCAGGGAAGCTGTGAGCATCACCGGAGACATTAAAACAGACATTTTGAAGCTGGAATTTTTTTTTTTAATACCTCTTTGAGTGTTTTGATCCAGGTTGTAATTACTGTTTGGGCATTTTTTTTTACATTTTTTTTTTAAATGTGTGATTTTTACAGCTTAAAAGATACATGTCGGTGCCACATTGAAAACCTTGACACCGTATGAAGGAGATGGGCTTTGGATTCTCATCAAAATGCAATTAACCAGGAGAATTAAAACCATCTCACTGTGTTTGTTTGTGTCTGCGTGGACCAGGTGCTCATCCGTTTATACTTTTACTAGCAAACATCAGGGGGGAGTTTCATGGACCCTTTAGCTGTAAAATGTTGCTTTATTCAGACAGTCGGTTTGTTGTGGGGCAGTAATGATTAGTCCAAAGCTTCGTTCGTAACACTGACATTTTACTTTTTGAAAGAATACTTGATTGTGCAGGCTATCCTGTGTATTGCAGGACCTTGAGTCTTATCTGTGTTAGAGCAAAAGGTAATAACGGCTCCTGTTGAAGATTTTACCTGTTCAAGGCAGAGGAGCAGATTGGAGCTCCTGTGAGAGGATTTTTGAGCAAAGCAGCAACTTCTGTAGGTGTTTTTAAATGGACGATTTAGTTTAATTCTCCCTGCAACTTACCACACAAGTGGAGAGGATGGACAGAGGAGGAAGTTATGGGGCCCTATCTTACACCCGGCGCAAAGGCAGTGCGCCAGTGACGCAGATGCCATTCCTATCTTACACCCCGCGCAGACGTCATTTTTGCCACTAGTGTAAGATAGGAAATCCACTTGCGCCGGTTCAGTGCGCCCAGGGGTGGAGGTCTGAGA
>JAQNCA010000005.1:1646768-1670248 GCA_029783725.1 Acanthurus tractus | reverse complement strand
TGAATTACTTTCTAACTTTCCACGCCCAATGCGCCGCTGGCGAGCGGCGCAAAGTGTACGATAGGGCCCAAGAGCTTTGACTTTCATTTAATCTTTAGTATGATCCTTGTTTTGTTTTAATCCACAAAAAGTTCTGTAATGCCACTGTTGATATCACTTAACTACTGTGTTGCTGACTCGACTGGGGATAAACCGAATTAGTCGTTGACTTTTGGAACTTTTGGTTTAATTTTTAAATGCAACAGAGTGAAAAGGATTTTTTTTTTTTTTTTTAGATTTAAAATGTCTTATCTCAAGTGTTTTCGTTCGGATACGAATTTAACTTAATTCTTCAATATCCAAAGTTGTGATACTGAGAGGTTAAGATTTTGGATTTGGACCAGCCGACTGAGTAAGCAGACACTTTGCCAACTTTTGCTCCATGTCATCTGAAAAATAAGGGTGTTCACTTCAGCATGGCGGTTCATTACAGGATTAATGTGTGTTTGGCTGCCTGAGGGCATCTCTAATCTGATACCGCCCCTCCTGCAATTTGTTAATGCTGGAGAAAGCAAAAGCTCATCCCCACAAGGAATGGTGTAGACTGTAGATGTTGAGAGCTGTGATATAGCCAACAGCTTTGTGTAGACAAATAGTTGAAGCCCAAGTGTGATTATACACTACCAATGTCATCATTGACTTTCTGTCTGTGTGTGTGTGTTGCTTTCTGGAAGAGATAACCACTCCGAACCACAAGCAAAGACCATCTAATCTGAGTAACCTTTATACAGCATGCCTGAGTAGATGCAATCCTCATTAGAGCAAATGCAGTCTCTATCTTCTGTGCATGATTATCACCGAAAATAGCGAGGCCGAGGCAAAATGCATCAAGTCATGTTCAAATGAGCTGTTTTATTTCCAAAGAAAGAATTTAATTAATAGCCACACATTTCGTACACAGCAGCAGAAAGGGACACAGAAATTCGGTCATTAACGGAGATATTTGGGCGAATGCTCGTATTGTATTTCATATAATTCGTCCTGGTGTCCCTGCGTTCTCTCTCATACACTCGTCTATTGATCTTCCAGTCTGTGGCATCTTTGCATAATGCTTTCCTAAGGTGTTTACTCCACAACAAGGAAGACGTTAGCGCTGATTTTGATGTACACGGAGAAAAATTGAGGATGATTAAAGGACAAAAGGCTGATGTTGACATGACTTGAAAAGGTTCAATCATTCACATGAGGAAAAAACAAGCACACAAACAAGCGCACAGCCTCCACTGCACACCGAGAAATCAGCTCCTGTCTTGAGAAACCCAAATACTAATTTCTGGTGATAAGTAGACTAAAGCCTAAAGCCTCCCTAACAGTCCCCAGAGGCGGCGATGTTTATTACTTACTGACACTGAGTTTGCTCAGTTAGTTTCATTGCAGTGTGTCCATTAGATCAATGGCCTTTTGGTTCCAGCGGCTGCAGTCCGAGCACGGCGCCTGTTGCAAGCGTTGCTGTCCGCTGCTATTTAGTAGCTCGATTACTGCAGGTAGCACAACTTCAGCGTAGGTGGAGTTTTCAGTCGATTGTCATCACGACATTGCAGTGATATCAGCTTTATTCTGTGTGTGCAGCTGTTTGTGTCATAAAAAAAAAGTCAAGCTTTGTTTCAGAAAAGGCTGCAAACAGCTGGACAAAACGCTGCAGACAAACAGGAAAGTTTGATCAGGAGAGTTTGAGGAATCCGACCTGAGACTGAAAATGATGAGACAGTTGGTTGCTTTGTGGTGCACAAGTGATGACCACTGACAGTCAGATCAGTGGTCTGCAGTGATTTCACTCCTTTTAGTTTTGGCTCAACTTGCTTTGAATTTGATATAAAAAAGGCTGACAACAGGTTTTTTATTCTTTTTTTTGCCAATGGAAAACCGAGAGAAAAACAGCTCTAAAATGAGTCAAAACAAAACGATGATGAAAATTCAGAGGTTCATAAAGATGAAAGAGATAGCCTCTTTGACTGACTATTCAAAATTTTAATGACAAATTTTTAAAAACTTGATGAAATATTTAAATCTCAACAAAAAGTAGCGACTATGATTCCTAACAAATGAGATTTATTTGACTGGAGGCGTAAATACACATCATCGTCTGTATCTGATAAACCATTATATCTCTGTCCTCTGTCTCTGGCTAATATATTTTCTAATGAAATTTTCACTGACATGGCAATAATCTTACAGTCAAATCATCAAATAAATTTTATTTTTTACAAATAATCCATTCGGACATATCTGAAATCTGTTTTTATATCCTCACATTTGACTTTATCTCTTTTTTTCTTTGTCTGAGAGACGGAGAGAGAAAAGTTTAAAGGTGAAAAGATCAAGGTTTGCATTGAAAATAGAAACTATTTATATTACAGATAAACAGAAAAACGTGACTGTTGCTGCTGTTTATGTTTCTTGACGTGTTAGTTACTGAAGAAAATATTCACATTGAAATAGAACTAAAACATTACACCCAAGTAAAGTGTGTGTCTGTCAGTGTGTGTGTGTGTGTGTGTGTGTGTGTGTGTGTGTGTGTGTGTGTGTGAAGGGGGCAATGTCACATTAAATGTAAATCTAACATCAGTAAAAACTGCATCACAACATCTGATGTCCAAAACCAACAAACTCTCCAGAGACACATTTGCAGCTTGAACATACCGCTGATTATTAATTTAGTACACGGTTGTTTTTCTGTATCGACTCACTACAATCCACCACAAAAGAGCCAAAACTCAGACAATTAAAAAGAAATTGCCAACAATCAATAAACTAGCAGTGGACACCACACTGGGTACAACAAACAGTATAATAACTGCCGCTTTAACAGCAGGACGGAGCATCACTGAAGCAGACAACATGGAGATGTATAAATAATGTAACTCCACGGCAACTGAGGCCACAAACACACTTTATACAGCAAAAGGAGCCGCACAAGTACTTACTATTACTTCTCGGTTCGACCTCTTTGCTTTTGCATTCTTATTATGTATTATCACCAGGCCACTAAGCCGCTCTGCCCCAGTAAAACCAGTACCCTCAGCATTTAAGTTTTCTTACATTTTCATTGAAATAGACTCCGCAGGCCCGATGTTGTAGAAACAGCAGAAAGACTCACAGCTGGAGGATCAACATCAGTGAGCGTTTCAGCATTTAGTCGGATCCCGTCCGCCGCTGTTGGTCACCAGACTTGGGTGTCTGATTTGCATCACTTGCCGTGCTCACTGTGTGGTGCATTAAATCAGTGATCAATTAAGGAAGGTGGCTCCTTTTTCCTCCGTCCACAGTGATACCAATCAATTGTGAGGAAACAGAATAGCTGACACAAACATGTCGATCATGGGGCGGATTTTTCCTTTTTTGTTTTTTTTCCTGTTTAGTGACTACAGGCAGAAAAATAATTTGTTTTCATTGCGACACGCTTTGCGGAATTAAGGTGCTCGTATCTGTTTTTTAGCTGACTTCTCTTTTTGCTACGTCGGACGGTAACACCTTCATCTGCTGGTGTTTAGATTGTTTTCCATCCATGAGTAACTCCTTCATTTCCCCCAGCGCACTGCAGTGTGAGACAACAGTTCCCGGCCACGTCAATGTCACATCAAATATTGAGGGATTTCAGACTTCATTATATACAACTGCCTCATCATCCTAAAACACTGCGGCTACTTCTCGTTTTAATTTTTTTTTTTTTAGTACAACTCTTATTCTCTCCTGCATGCCGTGGTACAACAGACACACAACAAAATCAAAGAAAAGCAATCCCAAACTGGCCTATAGAGGAAGGGGAACTTCAGGAGTCCCTCACACCCAAGAGATGGGGCTGGTTTCCTCCAAAAGAAACCCTCTAAAGAATCACAAGAATGCTTCATCTCCCTTTGATGTCTTTCTGTGATGAGATATAAACCCTGATGGCAATAACAGACCTCTTTGAACAATAAAAAATCGAATCTCAGCGTAACAACACCAAAGGCACAGAGAGGCAGTGCTTTTGTAAACAAGCTGTTCCCTCGAGTGGATGAGGCTGCATCTGCAGGGTTGCTGATGCTGAACTGGATCACACAAGGAACTGCAGAGACGCCGCTCGTGCGACTACACAATCATCAGCCTGTGGATAACATGATTACCTTATCATTTTCTCTGCCATGAACTTGTATGTCCCATAAATGCTATTATTTTCTTGATGTCTCCAGTATACTTGACGTTTTTGTGAGAAAAAAAAAATAATTTTGAGATATTGCACAAAGGCTGGGATTGCTAAAGTAAATTTTTTTCTAGGGTTTTCATTGAAATGCACTTTTTTTCTAAAGTAAAAGAAATGCAAATAAAGTAATGTGTGAGAAAAGGACCGACGCAATCGCAGACAAACTAGACTTGAAGTTTATTTTGACGACTCAATCGGATGAGTCAGGAAGGATGGGTTTCCATGGTAACTTAGCTTAAGTTCCTATGTGGTACTCAACATTATGCAAACAAACCTGTCACACCGACATGGCAAGTCTTACCAGACTGATACACAACGAGGTATGAACTCTTCAGTACTCTTCAGTAGGTATGAACTTCATGCCAGTTCCAGCGGGACGTGTTTATGATCATTAATGAGTGGTAACTGATCAATAAGATCACATTTTGAGAGTAACTGCGGTTGATAATTGACCGTATTTTCCCTTTTTGAGAGCATTTCCAGCTGTTGATGGAGTGAATTGCATCTTTTATCTTCCTAAAGCTTCACTAAACCATTTGAAAGAAACCGTCCCACCAACCATCATCGTACAACTGTGTTCGTTTCAGCAACAGTCTCATGGGTTAGCGCTTTGTTTTTCTCTTTGGTTTTGTCAGAGCTCATCTACCATGTAATGCTTAGATCAGTGTGATTGCACAGAAGTTCTTTTAGGCTCTGACTCATTTTAAAACGTTTTTTTGATGATTTGATGCCTTTTGTGTCCTTGTAACTTCTTTTTTTTCATGTATCTCTCTCAGTTTTGCACGATTGAGAATCTGGATCTTATTCTGTTTGTTATTACAAGTGTAATTTTTTTAACTCTGCATGGGCTGGCTTTTCTGTAAATGGTTTACATGCAACATAAATATCAATATAACTTAAAAAATATTAAAAGCATAATGATTTGGAGCACATTAATTCAGTTAGTCTGTCCAGTTTCATAAAAGCCTCCAGGACCCTAAATTGTCACCCACATCTGTGATCCATTCTATACCTCAGTGAAGTGAAGTGAAATGACATTTAAAACACAAAAAAAGCCAGATTAAGCCAGATTATCAGGCTCAATTGAAACGGTTTTAACTACTATTAACACTAAAGCATTTGTATGCTATTTATTGTTTTAAAATAACCGGATGGAATTAATAGTCCACAACAAACAAAAATAATACTTTAATTCCAAAACAAAGCCATTTCTCTGTTGATACAAGCTTAAAATAAGATCGTTGGCTTTTTTTTTATATGAAAGCAGTCAAGGGAATACATTTTTTTATGCAGAAATACATTCATAAATGCATTATATGTATAGAAAGTGCCTACATTGCATGCACAAATAAAGATTGATTTTATTATGTGTTACTGTGATCTCATAGAGGGGTTTTGTTGCAAAGCTCAGCACTCCCGGCATTCAGTGAGAATGATGAGTGCCAAGAGTGCAGCTCTCCCCAGCTTACTGCCAGCTGTAACTGTGTCACAGCCACTTGCTATGTCAACAGGCCTGCCTTCCATCATCAATATTTATCAGAGTGTCTGCACACCACCGTGGGGACTGCTGCACCCTATACTACACCCCGCTCATACTGTACCTCTACATTTAGTAACTTTGTTAGAGGAGTCTCCGGAGCACTGACGCTGCATGCTGGCCATACAGAAACTCTGCACTATTGAGAGTTAGCACAGTTTGTTTATGCCCATTTGGCTGGCATAAATAACCACACAATGTGGCTGAATGGATTAGCTTATTGGCAAAGCAAACAAAGGCAAATTCTGATGGAAATACGCGACACGACTTTGAATGACAAACAAGTTTTCTTTCAAAGACATTGCAAATGTCTGCGAGATGTCTATAGGATGTAAATCATAGCTTTTTATTGTGTCAGTATCATACAGTTTCAATACACCGCTCAAGCTAACAGATACAGAGTGATGCCCGTCATCAAATCTCTAATCTCATTTTAAAGATAACTGAGTTGAATTTCAACACAGATCAAATCAGGAATTTTAAGGGAATAATCCATTACCCTTGCCCAAGTCTACTTTCCTCCATGACCTGGATTTGTGAGCGCTGTCCGGCGAAATTCAAGCTGCTCTGTTCATGTGCGAAGTGTCTTGGAAGAAACTGGCACGGCTGCACCAGTGAGCAGATGTCTGGGAGAATAAATTGGCTGGGGAAAGTTTTTCAGGCACCTGTTCAATCCATCCTGGTAGGAGACATCAGAAAAGATTGTGCAGAGCCACATTTGCAACAGTGACAGACTTTCAGAAATAGGATGGGATGATTTAGCAGGCACTGGTTGAGATTGTGAGATCGTGTTGTGACTCAAAAACTTTATCACTGACCAAACATGACAATGAAATGATAAAAGAAAAAAATAGTTCTGTTTCTTGGTTGGAACTGTCTCCTCCTGCAGCCCTTGTTGGTTGCTGGGCAACTGGTCTTGAACAAAAGAGACTTGATTGAAATACAATTCGTCATCTTTTACACTTAATTAAAAGAAATAAACAATGCAGTAATTAAGGAGCTGTGCTGGGTGAGTTGTGCTTACCTTTTTCGGTGTGTTGCCTGCTGTTTCATCCTTATTACAGTCTTTGTGCTAAGCAAAGATATCTAACTCCTAAAGGTACCTGCATAAATAAATGAACCATAAATAAAGGAACCTTCATAAATAAGCCAGCATTGGCACAGATTTTCTCAGTGACAGATTATGCCACTCAAATTAAATGCTGTAACATGTGCATGTATTTGCATACCTGCTATCCAGACTCACCTGCTCCGAAACAGCACGTTTGTGATCATGACATTTCACATAATTATCACCTCAGTTTGTTGACACTCTTCTTTTATACAGTTTTAGTTATCAAATATGACGTCTTCTTATCAAGAAGAAGTGGAACTTTGGTGTTGAAATTAATTGGCTCAAAGCGAGGCGCGCCTTTAGCTGTAGTTTCGACGCTGCTCACTGTATATGTGCAGACTTTGCTTGCTACGTAAACCTCGCTGGCTACTGAAGAACTTGCATTTCAAGACTGTTACGTTTTTGATTTATTTCTCCTCAGAGAGATTTTTGTTCTCAAGGCGCTGAGTAATGACTCCATTATGTAACTGACTTCTGTAAACCATGAAATACAGAGGCTCATTATCTGAATATGGGGCCCAATTTGTGGTCTGACTGTAAACAAAATAGTAGCCACACGATCTTGAAAAGATGCTTTGAATACAGTGACTAACACTGCAAAACAACAAAACCTAAATTAAGTCTCCTCGAACGCACATAAGTGCTTGTTTACACCGGTAATGCTAATGCACGAAACGAACACATCCAATTTTTTTACACCTAACTTGAAAATATTATCGAGTGAGTGGATAAACTTCTATCTGTACAGTCAAAGAAAGAAAAAATATCCTGAATGATGGAATGTGAAATGATTTTTTTTTTAATTCATGAAAGTACAAATTCAGTTTAAAGACCCTAATTCAGCAGCGTGTCAAAGGGTTCAACAGTAAATAAAGCTTGTCCAGGTGTTATTACATGACCTAAGTGGGCAACTGTGATGGCATCTTCTCTATGTACAAATAAAGACATTAAATGTAATTGAAAACTGATTTTTTCCACCAGTTTTTCGAAGCCAAAAAGTAAAGCTCTACAGGCCACGCCTTGCCGATGGTCATTCACTGATTTTCCCTACTTAGAGACAGATTGAGGAGTTCAGACCTCCAAAAGGAGCTTGGAGCAGAGCCACTGCTCCTTTGCATTGAAAGGAGCTAATTAAGATTGTTTGTGCATCTCATTAAGATGCCTTCAGGAGGTCAGGACGTTTTCTGGACTCTCAAAAATGAAAAGGGTTGTAGATCTCATTTAGTCAGAGAAACGCATCTGAATCCCCCAGGAGGAGCAAGAAAGCATTTGGAAGGGGAGGGAAACATCTGGAGCACCCTGCTTAGCCTGCTGCCTTTACGACCTAAATCTGGATAAGTGGAAAACAATGATTGGATGCCTTCTAGTGGTCCGTAGAAATCATGACTGCTGTCTGTCAGGAGCACAGGAGGAAACTGTAATGTGTCTCAGCGGAACGATGGGTCAACAAAATATGAGTTTACACAAAATTCAGTGTTCACTTTCCATTTTCTATTGAGATTCAGTGCCTCCTTTTTACTCACTGTGATTGTTCATCGACTCTATCAAAGGAACTATTGTTGCCTGAGCCACAAGTTGTTTTTGTGTCTCAACATGACCAAACCTTAACTGATTTGGAGGATGTTTCACTCCGCCAACAAGCTGCATCACATCAAAATATACACAAGTTTTGTTTTTTTTTTTGGTTTTTTGTTTTTCTGGGGAACAAGTATAAATATACTACAACGAAAAAAAAAGAAGTTGTCACAGTAAACATAACAGCGAATTCAAAAGCCATGACCTCTCTGTCAATGGACATTCACTTTATGAATTGTAAATTTAACTTTGTAAACAGAATAAACTGAAATTTTGTAACAATAATAACAATAATAATAGTTTTTTAATGACTTCATTATTCACTGCAGATGCATGATTTCAAATTTGGGTCCGCTGTCCAAGGTGCTGAATCTGAGGCATTCTTGTAAGATGTCTGACAATCAAACAAGACGGCAAAAATCTCCCCAGCAGGACTGATATCCAATCCTGTGGCTGTTCATTCTCGTCATTACCTTGAAAGCCCTCTGCACATACCTTGTTGTTGCATGTCCTGGTTGCTAAGTTTCACAGACAGCAATGACAAGTTCCTCTTACTTCATTCAGTTCTTCAAATAAAGAGAGTTAGGTAATTAGTTCAGTTTGTTCTGCTCGTCGTTGCAACTTTTTCTTTTCTTGTTTTGTGTTGAACTAAGCTAAGAAAAGTTACAACAAGCTGACTTTACCTCATCCTTAAATAGAGTCCATAAATATCAAGCAATTTAACTGTTGCTTTTAAATTAGATGACTAACCTGATGCCGTCAACATTAACCACGGTGGTATTTCATATTTTCAGTTCACAAAAGTAGTTATCTGAATTCAGGCTTCCAGCTGAAGTGCCCCAAAAGGCACAAAGACATGATACTGAAGGGACAAAATTAGAGACATGCCGGCTGCTTCTCATTCACATAAATCATTCTTTAAACATTTCCACTTCTTGTCTTTACGAATAACAGAAAACAGCTAAGCCAGCCTCCCTCCATCTCTGCTTCTCCGACTTTGCAGCAGCATGTGTGTGTGTGGACCATGAATAATGCAAACCTGTCAGCATTGTCTGCTCTGTATGCTTTGAATGGTTAGCCCAGTTTAAAAGTCAGCTTCGAGTAATCTATTATTTATTCTATTACTCTGTTATTGTCCTGAACTCTGCCGAATGCTTTTGTCGCATTTTCATGTAATGTTTTCTCAAAATATGCAGCCTTGTAAATATGCTAATGGTGACAGCTTGTGTTTTGCATTTTGACCCCTTTGCTGTGAATGCAAATAGCATTTGTGCTTTAGATCATCGCCGCATATGCAAATACAATTAAACCTGAATAACTGGAAATAACTCGTGACCATGGGATTGTCGGATTGTCTCTGTTCTGTCTTTTCAATGTGACATGTTTCAAATGAAGCTTTTAAACGACCCTGTACTTGTCATCTATCCTGTAATCTACGAGCAAGCTAACATAATGACCCATTATGGCTACTCTGATTGTGTTCTGCATTTAGCCCTGGTAATTACATGCTATCTGTCTGCATTGTGATCAAATCCGTGTTATTTTCACCATGGAAATTTGACTGTCAAGCCGCGATCATGCCAGGAATGTAACCTCATAGTGATTCCAGGCTTCACAACAGAGAAGCAGTCCATGGTGCAGTAGAATGGTGAGGAGAGTGGTCTGAAATATAAATACAGTATGATATCTCATAGGTGGGATAAGCTGGAAGGTTTGATTCCAGTTTTCTGTATCACTGCCTGCATTGGATTTGTGCAAGGTATTCATATAATAAATAATTCAAAGAATCAACGAATCATAAGGAAAAGTTTAAAGACGGAGATTCAGTCAATATAACAGCCAGCTACCGCCATCAGTGAAAAACCTGTAACTGAGCAGCTGTTGAATATACTTGGTTTGTTGCCTTAATTTTTTAAACTCTATTTTACTAGTTTTTTTCCAAGTGGTTCAATAATTAAAAAAAAAAACAAATAAAACAAGAAGGGAAATAATGAAATTTGCAATTGTTTGTGAGACATTGTTAAAAGTTCCACTCAAAAAAGTCCTATTACAACACTAATAAAACAATATGTTAATGATAATACATCACCACAACTGTAAGATTTCAAGTAAATAATCACACTTTAATCCAATCAAAAAGTATGCTGCCATTGTAGATATGACATTGTCCCTCGTCTTTTCTTTTTTTATTATTGTTGCCAAATTTGGCAAGGATAGAAACAATAAACTAAACTTTTTTCAGAGTTTTGTGGACATCAGAATGCTGCTAACATTAGCTAACAACACTATCAGCTCACGCCAGGCGGAGACTGCATTTTGTCCCTGTTGTTTCAATAAAAATTAACATAATAAATGACATCATTTGTCTCAGCTTGAGTGTTTTCTTCATGGAACAGCCGTCTGCCAAAAACACACAGCACATGTCATTGGAAAGCAACAATAGCCAAAGTTAATGCTAGCTAGCATCAGTGATAGCTTTGAACTAAGCAGGGATGTGAGCAGCTGATACAGAAAAGTTCTGTGTTAGGCCTAAACAGTTTTGGACCCGTGACTGATGTTCTTATCATATTCCTGTCACAGGGGAACTGTTCCTATCTGCTCAAAGAGAGTCACACTCTGTACATAAAATGTCTGCAGTATATTCTGAAGTCATCCATCCTGTGGCACTCAGAAACTTTGAAAAAATGATTCTCCTGATCGTGACTCTGTGCAACAAAGACTGCAGCCCTCGACAAAAGGAGAACTCCACTGTGAAGTTTGCAGGCCGGATTGAAGACGATGAGTGTTCATATGAGGAACAATTCAATAATCTTGCAGAGAGCAAGACTGCAGAGAGAGCAACACACTGCTCAACCTCAGCCAGTTTTATGATTTTTGAAACAGAGGAGACACACACCTCTGTCTCCATCGATGAAGGTGAGGTGGAGCAGGTTTTAGTTTGTAGGAATAAACCTCGCAGAGAACCTGTCACGCATCATACATCTTCCTTTCATATGGAAAAAACTGAGAAGTTTTTAAAAAAATGGACAGTGAGACTGTAGAGTGGGTGATAAAAAACCACCAAAACATCATTGGTCTTCATTTATCTCACTTGATATCACTGAGATGTTTGCACGGAGCCCAAAAAATATCAAGAGACAAAACCCACACAGGACAAACCCTGTTTACTCTGCTGCCATTGTGCAAGAGATATCCGTCACCGAACCACCAGATTACAGGACATTTATTTTTGCACTAAAGCATACATAAAATAAACATGTAACCGGTTATAAAATGTTGTGCTGCAGTGGTGCTGTTGGGACCCTCTCTGCCGTGTCTGCCTGCGATGTTGTTGCTGCTTTGTATGGCAGAAGGGTGAACAGCAGCATTGGCAGCATCTCGGCCGTGTGCCTGCCAGTGGTCCTCCTGCTTAAAAACCCTGATTAAGCTCAGTTTCTTGGTGCTCTTTTCCCTGAGACACTCATTTGGTTTTTGGATGACATTTAGCTTGTTTTGCTGCACCCTGAAACACCGCTTTCATGCACTTTGTAACACCTGCAATCACCTGGACTGCTGTTTGCATCAGCTTCATATGTCACTGTTGGATTTAGTTACTTCTTTCTCTTAAGAAAAATGTCTGAATGAGCTTTGTAATGTGTGTCATGGCCGTGTTCCAGCTTGTGACAAGTGGCACAAAGAGAGTAGAAAATACCTTTAAGAGTCAACCTTCTGATAAAAAAAAAAGATTTAAAAAAGTTTATATATAGATATTGATTGATTTGCTGCCCTCTCTCTCTTATGTTTTAGTCTGTAAGTTTCCTGACTGATGCCTGGTGGGTGTTTATCTCTTGATAAAGTCCACCTGCTAGCAGAATAATAGAGTTTAAAAACATAACCAGACTGTGTTTATAGCCTCAAGTGAACATAGCGAACGATAGCATATAGTTTTAGCTATCTGCTAGCTTGTTTGCTAATGACCATACGGTCTCCTCCAAAGATTAATGAGACCTTTATATTCCTTGAGAGTCAAAAATCTATTTGTTCCCCTTAACCTCACCTTGTGATTAAAGTAAAAAATAGCATTGGTCAATATCAGTAATATTTCCATTAGCTCTGGAAGCAGCTTTGCTATTACATTTTTCATTTTCGATCAGCGTGGCGTTCCTGAGGCTCATGGTCGGTGCCCTTGAAGAGGACTGTCGGCCCCGTTGAACCTGCACAAATGTGACTTGATCAGTCATCCAGGACCACTTGTGGAGAGTGGACATGAACTGGAACACTGTTAGAACAATTTGAGGTACTTTACTTGGAGTGTTTATTTTCTGCTGCTTTTGGAGAAAAAAATATATAGAACGGCCACAGCTTTATATTTTAACCTATGGACCTCTGAGCTCATACTTTAGTAAAAGGTTGCTGAACTGCTCTCACTGTTGCGTCTGTAAGAGATAATTTTCTGACTCTCTGTGCCCTGTGTGCTCTCTGCAGCCAGGACTCACAGCCTGTTGTCTCTCACAGGGAAGCTGACCTTATTCTATTTTTCTCAGCCCTTTGACATTAGGCAAGACAAAGAGAGGCCGCTTTATTTATTTATACAGTGCATTTGGAGCACAGAGGCAATTCAAGGTGCTTTATGTGGGCAAAGAAAAGAATTTTAATGACGCTCAATATAATAAGAAGCAAAAAAGAGCAAAAGAAATTTAAGGCAAAATCAAAAGAGATTGTCATCATTCATAAAATAAATTGAACTGAAATCAAAATAACATGCATAAGCTTAAATGAAAAACAAATAAGAGAGACTTTAATACCAAAAGCCTGATTTGTAATAGTTTCTTTAAATACAAAACAGAGCCTGAAAAAGGCGCACACCACTTCACAAACTCAATGGAAGAGTGTGTGCACCTGTTTGTGACGGCCGACCAATGTGAACGAGCATTATGGAGACGGCGGACGGTGGATGAATCAGAGGTTGAGCTGGTCAGTTAAAGTCAGATTGTGTTATGATGACTGGCGTCAGGCGGCTTGGCACGGTGGTACAGCGGTGGGACACTGTCGCCTCACAGCAAGAGGGTTCTGGGTTTGAACGGCGTCCAGTCGGTTTTGGCTCTTTCTGTGCTGGCTGCATGTTCGTCATGTGTCTGTGTGGTTTCCTCCCAGGAAATTGACAAACTCTAGTTACCTGTAGGCAAATTTGAGCCTGAATGGTTGTTTGTCTCCAAGCGTTGGCCCTGTAATGAACTGGAGACCCATCCTGTGTATTCCCCCCCTCCTCCTATAAATGAAATATATAAGCCAAGCACATATAATTTCCTGTGTAAAACTGCTGAAACGTGCTCTCATGTGCACGGAGTTTACTGGAAGACGGTCACGTGGCTGCGAAACACACTCTGTCTTCGCCTGTAGTCCCTGTTGCATCTTCACTTCCGCACATATAAATTGTGTAATCTAGGAAATAAAGTCAGTGACATCTCCTGCACTTTAATTACACTCCCTATTCTCACTGTGAGTCTCAATCACGATGCAGACACAGTTCACCATGACTATTCTACCCTATCATTCTTCCATTTTTTTAAATGATATCCCAGGTTGGGAATAGCACTGATTGTCGCAGGCATTTTGGCATGGCATAAGGCAATCAGTCTGATTGCTGTAAACATATGAATACTGCAGGGACACTGATGTGTAATGCTGCATGATGGATGCACTGACACTGCTATAGGACTCCATGAATGGAAGAATTAGGAGGAAATGAGTGTTCAGGGACCACAAAGATTTCCTGGCCTATGATGACGACTGTCTAATAAGCCGATTTTTATTCCCCGGAGCCTGTCTCTTGGATTTATGTGCTCAATGGGCCCAACATCAGACAAACCAAACCTAATGGAATCAAAACATCCTGGTAAAAAAACAAGTACTAACCAGTTGTGGTTTCCTGCAGCCAGCTGTAGTTGCCAGCTAGACTAAGCACAGGTGAGTTATCACAGATACGCGTTTATACGATTAACACTTTATTGTGTTTACTCATTTGTCAAAGACTCCTGTTGGGAATAATATTATTCCTTTAAATCCTGTCTAGGATCTGTGATATTGCAGGGGTCTCTGAGTTAAAATAATGGCTGTCATTTTGAATGGGAAAATGAAAATAAATACATATATAAAATAAATATATCAAGTTGCCCTACATGCTGGGAGAACAAGGACAAAAAGAAAAACATAATGCAACCTTTTTTTTCTGTTTCTTACATATAATCAGCACAATTAACTGCACTTATATTGCTATTAGGCTAATTCTCTACGTTAAAAGCATGATTTTTCAATAAGGGAATCAATGTATGTATAAATGTATAAATAATTACTTTACATTATAACCTGCAGGCAAGAAGTGGCTTTCCCCTGAGGCACGAGCTCCTCACCCAGTGTTCAAACCTGCAGAGTGTGGAGGAATTACATTCAATGGTGCCCAAGCTTTTGCACCTTGATAAGTCTACTAGTTTAACGTCAAAGCCACAAGTTGACACTGTTACTGACTGATCATTCATCAATGGTCCGAACAAAACAAAGAAAAGCTACTTTAAATGCTCTACCTGCCAGAGTTGTATGCTTCCTCTTAAAAAAGGCTGCCAGATTATTAGGTCAAATGCTGTTTTGCACAACTTTGGCCTCCTATCACACCTGCATGAGCATCCGCAGCCTCCTGCCTGTCAGAGAGACGATCAACTAGGAAAAAATGGTAAGAACAAATGTTACCTGGCTATTGTAAAATGACAGCAGGCACCTTTTTATCAAGTTTTTTTAATAGTTGTTAAATTTCACACATTATGACTCCAATTTGTATCAGTTTGTCATGACATTAATTGAGCTACTGGTGTCTCTTTGTGTCTGTAAGACAAAAAAAACATTAAAAAAAAAAAGTGTGGCTCCTGCGACACTTTTTTTTCCCCCCCAAGTCTTCATCCTGTGATTAACACCTGAGAAAAAACTCTCGGTGTGCATTACTTTTCCATCATTAGACGTTTTCAGTTAAGAAACCTGCCGCTTCATAAAGGCTCAATACACATGCGATGCAGTGATGCTGGAGACAGCCAGATGCTCTGCAGCTACAGTCTCCTCGCCAGGAATCTCCTCCCAGGAAACATCCTCCCTGGGAATCACCTCCTCACCTAGCTCTTTAATAGACTCAGAGAGGAAACAACAAGACATTAACTCACTGCTTTTTTTCACACATCTCCATGCTTCCATGTTAATACAGCCAGTACAGGAAATATAAAAAAAAAAGCGTCTCTCCTGCTGCATCTGTGGTCCCAGCCACATCACACTCACTTGTTTTCATCTGTGTGGAGGCAATTTTGTTTTTTCCAGTGGTTTCTGCTTCGGTGTGCCCTCATCCCAATCGGTGGCAGACATGTTCTGATACTGGGATGCATTACCTTTGTTTTTTGTTTTTTTTTGGAGGGGCCTTCACTTTTAGATTTGACCGCTTTTTCTTATTTGAGGCACTGTCCTGTTTGATGAACTCGCTGCATTACCCACAGCGGCTGTACGTTTCCACTGGCTGCATTTTTCTTTTGTTTGTGACCTCAACCCTGTGGCCGCCAAACAATATGTGCTTTCTAACCTCCATCTCACCCACTAGCAACTCGCTTTTTTCCGTCAAAACAGCTCATTTTTTTTTGGGGGGGGGGGGCTTCCTCTCAGTTGTTATCCTGATTCACTGTAAACAAGAGCAGGTCAAAACCTCATAGATGGTTGGGCCATGTAATCAGGGCCATCAGTAATAGAGTCTACAATTTGAATTCCTGGATTTTAGATGCTCATCTGCAATTTTTTAGTTCTGGTCATGGAAATATTTTTCATTTTACTGATCCGACAGATGATATGATACTGCTTAGCCACGCTTTTGTTTGCCCAGGCAAAGAATCACTGATTAGCAGCAATGGAGGTCAAAAGATGTAGGACCTTTTTGAAATAAAAAAAACAAACATCTGTAATCTTCTATTGGAATGCTTTTTTCTGTGTAGATAGACAAACCTTGACATTGCTATCTGTCTACTTTCTCACCAGGTTCTGTCTGTTTTTGCTACTTCTATCTATCCTCATCCTCACTATGCATGTTTCTTCCTCTTTGTTTATGCAACTTTCCTGGCTGCAGAAAATTTGTAGAGTATTTACTCTGATTCTCTGACTTCAGATACAAACATCAGCTCATAATCTTTGAATTATTTAACAAAAAAAGTCATCTTAAGTTCAATCACACAATGAGGCTATCAGCTGAGTAAATAGATATCAATCAAACAATCGAAATGTGTCGGCAAAAGGAGTCATTTTGCATTTTGTGGCACTCAGAAATTTTATCCACCACATTTTCCAGGTGCTTCCTTGACAATTTAAGCTTAAGGGGAAAAGAAAGTTGTTTTTGGTCCGTGTGCATCGAGTGTTGTGTAATTACACAGTTCGCCCACTATGTATAATTGGCTTCAAAGCCTGATGCACTTCCTTGGGGCTTGTTGTCAACACCGTTTTTATAAATTAGATGTTTTTGTCTTTCCCTGTGTGTGTGTGTGTGTGTGTCTGTGTGTGTGCGTGCCAGCTTTTTTTGCATTTGTTCTCAACATGGATCCTGTGTGCTGTTTTACAAAACAGGCCCTGGACCAGTTACAGTTCAGTACTGAGCCGTATGTTGCCCCAAATGCAACAAATGAAATAAAAGTGAAACCAGTCAAACAAAAGCAGAAGAGAAGAGCGGATCATCACTAAAACATCAAGTCCTGCAGAAAACTGCTGGAAAACTCTGTCTCCCTTTAATATAGAAATTCAGCTCTTGTGGTTGAGCCTTTGGTAAAAAAACATACTCAAATATGGAACAAATTCTGGTACCACCTGAGGTTCATGCCTGTAATAATAAAAAAACCTATGAAGTTGTGAGCAAAAAGTGTTTTACTGTCCTCTTTGGTTAAACTTTTCACTCCTGTTTCACAATTTTAATATGGTCGGCTGTGGTCAGAGGTGTGCTTGATTATATTTTTAGAAACACCCAAAGTTTTGTTTAACAGAGTGTTGTGTATTTATACAGCAGACTGGGGAGTTTAACTACAACCAAAAAACTCCACATTATTAGGGGCCATTAAGAAACTCTTTAAGGATTAAAAAATTTTGCAGCGAGAAACGTTTCATCCTTTGAATAGTCGGTGGTTTCACTAACTATGCTGCTGTGTTTTGTGTTTTGCTATTAGGAGTCTGGATGTTATTATCCAAGAAAATTTACCTGCAAAGCTCCATAACAGTTTCACGAGGGAGAGGAGAAGAAGAAAAAAACTCTAATGGGAATGAACAGCAAAACAAAAATAACAAGGGGTAGAGTCAACTAACTCCTAATGATTTTGCTCTGTAATTTGCGATGTGCCGACAAAGGCGGAGAAGAGCGCTGTCAGCAATCAGTCACGGATATGAACAATGTGTTTTCTAGATAATTCTTTGCTTATTTTATGTAAAAGAAATGTAGTTTGTTTACAAGAAAAGTGCACAGGGCTCCACTTTTTTAATTTAGTTAAGTGAAGAAAAAAAGGTCAGTTTCGGGGATATGTTTGAATTTAGAAAGAAAATAACTTTGTGTTTTCTGTTTCATGTTGATGATGGCGAAGTAGATGAAATAGATAAAGATATTGTGTCCTTTCTGAGATATTTTAAGGTATTTGTTTGGGGTTTTTTTAGTCATACTTTTACTAACAAAGCACATGTGCTGAAATCGACTGTGGCATGCACCTTGTGATATTGTGCAAAGCAAATCTCCTGAGAAATCATTAAAAAGGGCAATACATTTTACATGTTTTAATGATTTCTCAGGAGATTTTTTTTTTAGGAGACATTATTCCTTATTTCACCAATTTTGATAAACAGCCTACGTACTGTTCATACAGGCATTATTGGATTTGAAATATTGGCCAGGCATTGTGCTCATTAATAGAAAATCTCAGCTCCCACGTTTATAAAGTTACATATCACATTTCACATCGAGAGAAAAGATTTATTTACCTGTATGTCGCCTTTGTTTGTGTCATGTCTGCAGTGACATTTAGTTTTGCATTTACTTGCTTGCAAAACGCGCTTTTTCCCAGAAGACTTCTTCCTCCTTCAATAATCCTTCTACAGTCAACAACTACCTAAAGTAATTTACATAATCCCTTCTAGTGTGGATCTGCATGTGATCGTGTTGCTGCCTTTTTTTTTTGTGAGAGCTGTTGCTGTTAGAAGAGCATCAAAGACATAAGTGAAACCTATTTTCCTCATCACTTGATAGGACCAGAACAGAGGAAATGTCCCTGACCCCGAGACAGTCAGGAGGACATCGCACCAGCAGATGCTCGTGAGTCATTTATCTCACTTGCACTTTAACACTGAAGCTGTTATTGTCTGGCTTCTGCACAGAACAGCTCAAGCCTCTCACATCAAAGCAGCTGCACCAAACAACTCGTAAATGGAGCCATTTTAAAAAGCAGAGTATGATTTATGAATGTTGATCTGCCTGGAGTATGGAGAAAGGTTCAGGCCTTCAGATTTCTGCCTGGAAAGAGCCCATGAAGAGAAAGAGAGAAAGCGAGGCAAAGTGATGAGATAAATTACATTCAACCAAGAAAGAAATCTCTGATTTTTTTATTTCTAATATAATTAAATAAAACTATTACAAGAAAGGTCATTCTGCGACCAAAGAAACTGTCAAACTCTGTTTTCTCACTGACTATATTATTATATATTATATTATACTATATTATGTGCATTATTCTAATTAAAGCCTCATATAGAGAAGCCATAGAGTGGCTTCTATATCATTATATGCCCTTGACATGTTAAAAAACATCAATCTAAAAGCAGTTGTGACAGGATTTTTGGAGTCATTTTATAGTTATGAAGACAGTACTTTGTATTATATGTGCAAATACAAACTCAGCAGGGAAAAACATATGAAACTGTGGCTTAAAACGGACAGGAGATACAGATTAACTCAACAGTTGTACACATGGTGTCAACAGCAATTTATTATTATCATTATTTGCCAACACATGTCTTTCTACCTAGTTGTAAACTGTTGTAAAGTGATAATTCAATGAAGCACAATTAAATTGCACTTTGGCTCATTAAGTTACTCAACCGGTGACCAAAAAAATTTACTGTTAACATAAAACTTCTTTTGTTCATTACATTACAATCTCTACATTCTGTTTTGATTTTGGGTTTAACTCATATACATTAAAAAAGGATGTTAAGAGCAGCATTTCAGACCGACCCACTAACATAATATACTTCCATGTTTACAGACACAAGCTACAAGAAAATCTTTTCAACCTGCACAAAACAGGGTCGCAAAATAACTTTTAGTGTACAGTTCTTCGTGCAACACAGATTCAAAATGTTTACACACAATAGAATAAAATAAAAAGAAGGAAGTAGCAGTTCATAGCAGTTCTACAGTTTTTATACCTAAGAAATCATTGTGTAGTGCTCTCTGTGAACTTACATCTGGTGGATTGTAAACAGAAGCGATGAGAAAATCAACATCTACACATCCGCACATTAAAAGATTGACAGCTGAGAAATCTGCTCATCAACTTTGCCTTATTTACGCACAGAGCCCCGGCAGCTCTTAATAGATACGTCTTCAAGAGCTGTTTCAAGTCTATTGGTGAACGTTTACCATTAACTTCAGCTGTCAGGCAGAGCCAATATTATCTTTGGTTCTTAAATGTCAGGTATCTTTGTGACTAAACAGATAAATAACTGAATAGGCTACAGCATGTTTGCTTACAGGCCTTATATGTTGGAAAATACAGAACTTAGAAATATTAATTTATTCACAGCAAACCTTGGTAGACAGAAAGAAACTGAACATAACAAAGAAATAAAACAAATTTCATACACAAAAAAAAAAAAAAGAACGATGATCAAACAGAGTCAGGACATCGATCATACAGCAGTCAGCAGAAAGAGTTAAGGTCAACAGGCAATTTAAGGGTGACTGAGGGGGTGTGCCATTTCCAGTGTTATCAAAATGACCTGAACGCATCTCCCCTGTTAACCTGCCATCACTGCTCTTTACTCCCCAACAGCAGGGAGAATAGAGGGGCAGAATATACATGTATTATTCAATTTTGCCTGATTTACTGATTTTTTTATCTGACTAAGGTTTGTTGAGTTTGAATATGGCTCCTGACTGAGATTCTGAAATATTAGTAATCCAACTGTGCTGTGCATTAGGGAACGAATGACTCTGTCCATGGTGCTGAAGTAGTAGAGAGAATCCAGCTGTGCTTTCCTCCCACAGTTTTGAGCTTCTGTCAGTTCTTTTCTGTTCATCTTGGAGCTATAATATACTCTTGACTATATTAAAAAATACTTTTTCTATACCTTTATACGATACCCAAAGACTAGTTTCACCTTTAGGCTTAAAGTGACCTGCACTAATTGACAGTGGAAAAAGCCAAAAAGGATCCTAGAGACACATTGCTGCTGACAGTGTTGCTACAATTCTGTTAAATTTCTGTGATCATTCAATAAAATCTGTGCTACTGAAAGTTCGGTTTCAGACAAAGTCGCCACTGAAACAACATTTATTAGTAATGACATGACAACAATATTATTATTATTATTAAAAAGCTAGATTTGTATTAAGTTAGGTTGGGATTTAAGCCATTTCCCTATAAAAAAATGAACAAATCACTGACTGCTGAACACTTGTTGGCATGTTTTAATTTATTTTTAGAAAAAGAGTTAAGTCTAAGACAATAAACTGTGGACATCAATCGGGTCTTCCACAGTGATAGTATCAGCAACACAAGCTGAGATCTTTGCTGGAGACCAGGTGTGTGGAGCTCTCTGGTCAGGTGATCATTAGACAGTCATAAACATTAAGACTTGCACATTTTTACCCAGATAAATGAAACCCGTTTCTCTGCTTCTGTCAAATCTGTGGAGAAAACTTTGAAACACTTGAAGGGCACTTGCAGAGATGAAAATTATGCATAAGTGAACTAGCTGAAAGCATAAAGGAACTGCACCCTAATAACTGCCGTGCCGGTGACCTTCTAAAGAAGTTATTTAGTTTAGCTCCACTTCTTAAAAAAAGCCCACAGAGCCTTTCAGGTCTCGGATAGAAAAGAGGAAGCAGAAGAACGATTAAAATCTCAGGTCAGGAAAGAGTGCAAAGATTTCTAAATTACGATTATTATTATTATTAGTTGTTGTTGTTATTGTTAATTTTGTTGTCGAAAAATGTCTTTATTTAAAATCATTGTCACAGATCCTAATTTAAATGTGTGAGGCCTCCTTGGTGCCCTCCAGCTGCCTTTAGCTGCCTGGAAGCTGTCTCCTTATGAGCCATCTGTCAGTATGTGACTAAAGCTGCAGGCCTGATACTCCTGTTAACTTTATGGTATAATAATAGGGTACAAAAAAAGCTTAAGGTCATTAGAATGATTTGTAACTTTCTTGCCTGATATCCCGAGGGACGGCGAGGTCTGTCTGTAGGTTGGTCCAAGACATTTAGTGAGACGGAAATCTCTCATCAGTTACAGGAAGGATCGGCCATCAGTTTTGTGCACACACTCACATGGGCTTAATATTCACACACACACACACACACAACTGGGGGAACATGTCCCCCTCAATTTGCAAAATACTATTTCTGTTCCTGAATCTTTATTTGAATCTCTTTAAACATGGTTCTCTTACTCAGTCTTGACATTTGCACCACTCATCTGCGAAGTGTAGGTAGGTGTGGGTAGGCAGATGGTTTTATATATACACATATATGTGTGTGTGAGTTTCAGAACAATGGATTTGTGTTTTTCATCTACAGAGAAAAAGGCATGAACAGCTTTACAACGCAAACTAAAAACAAACTAACAAAAACAAACATAATTAACTTCTTAATTTTTATCATGCCGCCATTAAGCACGACTGCTCTGCACTTAAGGTTTTTACAGCCTCTGTAACACTAATTTATCAAACCTGCCAGTAAACTATTATCACCATCGTATAAAGCAATCATAAATGTCCTAGGGATGATCAGTAATTATTTTACAAACCTTGCAGTGAAACAGACTTAAAAAAAAAAAAAAAAAAGGCTTTGCAATTCTGGATCAAATGAAAAAAAAAAAAATCAAAAATGATTCCTCAAATGTGATTGAACAGAGTTATTAAATTCACTGCCAGTTAATATATTGAAATGAAATTTAAAAATGCGCCTCTGAGAAACTTTTACTAAATGCTGTTTTAGACTGTAAATGACACATTCATTAAACTATCTTCTAATGAGGCACTGTTTTGGTTTCAAGACCTGCCCTCACCGCAAGGCCACCATTACTCCAATGGAAGAGAGATGAAACCGATAAAAATCTTGTCATTGAACTCACCTTTAATTATGACTACTCAGTTTGAGCCTCCAGAGCAGTGCAGACTTTTTTTATGATGGTGTTTGCCTTTTTTCCCTTCACTTTCCAGACCGCAGTAGGAAAACAGTGGGGAGATGTTTGTTTTCCTCCCTGACCAAAATTGATCTTGCTGAGGGAGTTAACCCCCCTCCTATTTTCCAACAGTTGGGAAACAACAGATGGAAGCTTCACTTGGGGCTGTAGCCTTTTTTTTTGTTCATTGACAAACCGTAAACTGCACTGTGCGTTCATTTACTGCTTACTTTGCCTTTGTTCCACTTACAGTCACTAAACACAACATGACTTTATCCTTTAAAGACGCTGTGCTCCTTTTACAATACTGGATTGCCTTGTGAAGTCATGTAATAATATAATTTATTATTATTATTATTATTATTATTATTATTATTATTATTATTATTACTATTAGTAGTAGTAGTAGTAGTAGTAGTAGTAGTAGTAGTAGTAGTAGTAGTAGTAGTAGTAGAAGTGGTCGTGGTAGTAGTAGTAGTAGTAGTAGTAGTAGTAGTAGTAGTAGTAGAAGTGGTCGTGGTAGTAGTAGTAAGAGGAGGAGTAGTAGTAGTAGTAGTAGTAGAAGTGGTCGTGGTAGTAGTAGTAATAGTCGTAGTTGTAGTAGAA
>JAQNCA010000005.1:1567521-1582493 GCA_029783725.1 Acanthurus tractus | reverse complement strand
GCTCTTCCGATCTACATCATTTAAATGCCACGTGCATCAGTCATTGTCGTCAAGCAGAAATGCTCGTCCTTGTGGTTATGTGTAGAAGCAGAGAGGGTCTTTTATATTTTACAAAAAAACATACTCAAAGATACATTTTCAAAAAGAAAGGATTCTTGCTCTCATTCCATACATAAGCGAATAAATGAGGAAAAATTGTGATGTATTCTGTTTCTTTGTGAAGCTAATATCAAGGGCGAGCTAACGCTGTCCTCACTCGTTATTCAAGGTATTATATGGAGATTTTTTTGTAAACAAAGTGCTGTTTACACTCACTGCCTCTCATTAAAATACATTATGTGTAGTCTTGATTTATTTTGTTCCAAACGAAACATTTGCAAATTCTTTTCTTTTTTTTTTTTGATTATTCTAAAGTGTTTTTGCTTCCAGCGGCATTGCTTCACTACTTTGAACATTAATCACCACCAACAGCTGAAAAGCAGACTGGTGTGTAACTGGTGATGAAATGTATGGTGGTGGGTAGAGGACTGAAAAGATGAAAATATATACACAAGCAAATAAATTTCATAAAAAATGACTGAAGTGAGAGCCACACCAAGTATCTGGTAAATATATAACTCCAAGTACAAGTGTCTTTCCATGTAATACCAATATGGACAGCTGACATCAGCTAACTAACTACACTTTTATTTAAATGATGTGCAACTTGCTCACAGGGTTACAGGTTTTAAAAGAGGAGATCATGGAGTTGTTTCCGGTTTCTTCTTTAGGAGTTTGTTGTAGAAGTTGTGGTCAGAAGCTGCCTCTTGTTTTCCTGTCTCAGTTTTTTTGCTCAGTCATTATTGTGTTGTGGTCAAAAGTCAGGTGGTGTTTCTTTTCTTTCTTTTACTTTCAGGCAGCTGCAGAGTTTCTCCTCAAGTGGCTCCACCACCTCCACACTTAATCCTAGAATACAGAGCAGACTGGTTGTAATAAATGTATAAACGGCAAATACGGTGAAATAAAAAGTACACTTCTGGCTCAAAACTTAAATTGAGTTAAGAGTAGTAAAGTTAAGATAAATGGGCAAGAAGAGTATTTGTTCCTTTAAAAAAAAAAAAAGACAAAAAACACTTTTAACCTGTGTGATACATGTAATGAGTTTCCACCCCGACCCCACACTGTGTCATGTGCTTTCTCCAAACAATTAAGTCAGAAATTGATATCAATAGTGGTCGATAGCGGTCGAAAACAGCGTTCTTTTAGTGTTTGATCTCATAGGTCTTAAGGTTGCAGTGGGATATTGATCATAATAATAATCTAAAAACTGAAAACACTGAATGATTATTTTTAATAACATACCCGTTAATTACCAGACTGAACATCAACACTCAGCATCTACAGAGAGAGCCTTCTGATCTGTGGAAAGATGACTTCAACACCAACAAAAATCTCAGCAACATAAACTTCAAAACTGAACACATAAAAGGACTTTTACAACAAAAATGGCCGGCGATTGGTTTTTAACATAGCCGTCTTTATCAAAATTAGTCTGTTTAATGAACCAAATACAGCACATTAGAATGAAAATAAAACCAGATGTGAGGTCAAGTAAGGTCATAATAAAGCTGTAAGGTCAAAATAGATGAAGAAATTTAAACCAAGGTACATTTTTCAAGAAATAAAATATTATTACAGTTCTGAAATTATATATTGAAATGAAACCTGGGCTGTGGAAAAATAAGTGAAATGTCTGACACATGAAACAAAATAGAAATGTAACAAAAAGTACAATCAATAAATGAAATGAATAACTAGTGGACACATGATCCAATCTTAAAGTTGAGGCCAGTTACATGTACAAATATGTATAAAAGACAAATGCAAGGATGGAATGAGGGATGTTAAACCAGAGAGAGTATAAGAGTGGAGTTGGAATGAAAATGTGCAGCACAGGCCGGTTTGTTAGCAGTTTAGGACGACAACTGCTTCTGGAAAGGAGCTGTTCCTGTGTCTGCACATGGAGGTTTTTATGGATCTCAGTCTTTAGCCTGAGGGCTGGAGTTCAAAGAGTCTGTGTCCAGGATGCAGTGGCTTGGAGATGATCTCGCCCGCACAATGCCTGGCGCTGGTGGAGTGCAGCTAATCAATGGGAAATTGTTAAAAGGAATTTTGCACTCATAAAAGCACACAACATTGAACCAGCCCTTAACTACTGAGCTGTGCTATTTTCAGTAACAGTGCTGTGAGTGGATATCGCTGGCTGCTTTTACACCAGGAGATGTGAGAGTCAGTAATTCAGAACAGAGATCGCGGTGTCACCTGCAAATTGCATAGCTCTGTGAGCTTCATGCCACGCTGATGCATGAACCCTGGCTTTTTTTGAATAACACCCTTCAGTGAGGAAAGCCACTGGCCATTTGGATCACTCTGCGGTGCTTTTGTGCACAACATGTTTTATATAACATGTTTACAACATGCTTACGACCTGTTAACATAGAAAACATGAAACATTCATTTTGTTCTTCATATTACACTTCAGTCGAGAGACAGACGGGACTGAGCATTTCCATTTAAATGACATTATTCCAGAGTTTAGCCAGTGCCCTGCACATACTAAGTACCCTCACCACAAGGACAACTTCAGCAGTTTTTCTGTGTGGATTGTAAGCGTGGTAATTGATTTCCCCTTGAGTGTGGACCTTGTAGCTGTTAGAGGATTTATGGCAGTGTGTTTATGCTTAGATGGAAGCTCTTCTCTGTTTTCACCCCATGAAATGCAATTACTTTCAACCACAGGGAATGTTAATGCAGCTCCCTAATACTGACATGCATACACTAAATTAACAGCCACTCACACTCATGTGTTTCTTCGGACGAAAGCTTTCATGAAAGAAGAAGAAGAAGAAGAAGAAGAAGAAGAAGGACCTCCAAGAATCTTTGGTCATTTCTTTCGCAACTGGCTCAGGTGGAAAACAAGCTCAGTTGCTCTTTACCATTTCAGCTGCGTTAATTTCCTCATTTTTACCTTCACAGTGGCAGAATCCGTTATTGCTGTTGTGTGTTTCCGTGACCATGGCAACCGCAGTGTATAATTATATAAATTGTATACCTGCCTCAGATATAACGAAATGGAGATAACAGTTCAGTGGTCTGAGTAGGGGACTAAACTGGAAGACTAAAAATAGGGCTCCATAATTATTTTATTGCTATTAATCATTCATGGACTTACTGTAACAAGCAGAGGCACAGCATGTCAAAAGAAATGTAGCTAAATAATTCAATTCGAAAAAAAAGAAAAAAGAAAAAATGAAAAAAGAAAAAGAATCATTTTGTCCCTGCAGAAGGTTTTTCTGCCAGGAGATGCTGTGAAAAACAAAACAGCACCAGTGGAGATTGTTTCCCTGATGGCTTCTTCATATACTGTGTTTTTCTGATGCGGTTAAACGGTGAGGTTTGATAGCTTAGTGCACCAGAAGCGCATGAAAACTCCTGGATATGACAGCATAGTCTGTGAGTCTGCACCAAAAGTGAGTTTGATTTGTTTCAATCTATATTTAAGGAGACAAATTTGCACGACTAAAATTGAGTTTGCTTATCAAGCAAAGAGTCTTAAAAGGATCCTTCCAGATTAATTATAATAACTTGAAAAGGTCATTTCAGAAAGAAAAAAAAACTAATTGCTGAGAACAGCAAACTGTCGTGAGCTCATTTGAAATAATCATCATAACCAGACAGCATAGTGTGTGTACTCATTGACACACCACTTGTTTATAAAAAAAAAAAAAACTGGGTTGCAAAGTTTTTTTCTTTTTTCTAAAAGTATCGTAAATCCAAAAACCTGCAGAATGACGCGTCTACACTCTGCAGATTTATAAATCAAATGGTTTACTGGCATATATTTTAGGCCATGGTGTGAAATGACCTGAGCTACAGTAATAAAAACAAGAAATCAAAAGGTTGTTCCTTATAAATGTCAAACCGGTCGCACAGGATCAAGGAAATGCTGCGACAACCGAGTGCAAAAAAACACTGATGAATCTCTACACTTGATTTATCATTTTTGAGTAAGTTGACGAAGACATTTTCAATTATGGATTATTAAAACATTGTCTGATAGATTGGTGCAAACTATGGTGACAGAAAAATGATGTTCACTATAATAATAATAGTGATTTCTGAGTATACTGTACAGGCCCGGCAGCAAATTTAACAGAGAAGGTGTATTAAGGCCATTTGTTTTCATTCCACTTTGCCTGTCTCAAAGATACTGGTTGTTAGCATTGGATGAAGCAAAGGGAAGTTCAGCACGGCAGCTCGCTCTCGACTCGAGGCGACACCTTTAAAGCACTGAGTATCCATTCAGCGTCTGTTAGCAACACACAATGCTTTCAAGTGACTACAATGTAAACTCATCCGTCGCCATATTGGCCATTTATAACAAGACATTAACCTGATGAAGAACAAAAAGTGAAAAGTGGAGGTTGTGTCAGAGAGTCGCACGCAGGATACAGCCGGGTTGGAGTGATGTGTTTTTTCTGAGCATTTCTGTAATCTAAACCCAACCAAATTGCCCCACTTTTGCAATATAAACTGTGTGTTCAAAACTGCAGCTGTTTCACACCATTAAACACCTGTTCATAGGAGTAACCCTTTCACAACATTAAACAGGTGTTGGAAAGACTAAATGACAGACAGGCTTTGTGCAAACAGACACAAAACAGGTAGCCAGTGCTTTCAAAAAACAGTATTTGTCTGAATAAACCAAATAAAAAGGTATCTAGTGGAGTTTTTGTGTAAAAAGTTATATTTAAATTCAGTGTTGCTCATCTCAGAAACATTCAATGCATTTGGATTATTTTGAAAGATGTCATCATTGCTTGCTGGCTTGTCATCTTCGCCCTTGTTGTCCAACTCATTGTTGAGTAGTTACATTGCACAAAACTGTAAAATGCACCACAGTTTGAGTCCGGCAACCAAAAAGGAAAACACAGATATTTGCTGCTATGCTGAGTAAAAGTGTTTGAAAGATCACGGCTGTGCTTGTAAAACTCAACATTTATTGTTGCTCTAAAAATGGAGACTTTACTCTGTTTTCTAGTGTAAAAGTCATAACACTATGCACATCTGTTATCCACCACTGCTTTCTTTTTCCCAGGCTAATAAAGGTCAAGCTTTAGTAGCTATTGACATAAATTATTCTTGAGAGGATTTGACTGATGCGTTGAGCAAGTTTTCCTTCAAATATGCAAATCTGTCACATTTCAGCTAAAGAAATCTCTTAGTTGCTTCACAAGCTCGCCTTGAGTCTTTTCTGGCGCTGCAAAGACACAGTACAAAGGATACCTAGTGAGCTTCATTTAGACTTTATTCCTCCTAAATTGCCCAGTGTCACCGCAGCACTCCAGAGGAGATATTTCATATATATCTTTGTCTGTCAAAGCTATTCTTCAGTTTGACAAATCTACCTCTTTTACATTGAATCCAGTCCCACTGTGTCCGCTATTCTGCGCGAGACCCAATATTGTTCAATTCAATTTAAGGCTGATACTGAGATGCTATGATGAATGGCATAACTGATGTGACCTTTCAACAATAAAGGAGAAGAAAGATATATATATAGCAATAACTCGCTCTTCACAACAGATAAACTCGGCAGCTATTTTCTAGTATAGAAAACAGGGCTTAGTGGAGTACCACAATATTACGAGTATCCAGTGCCGAAGCCGCACTTTCCACAAGTATAAGTATCATCTGAGTAAAACCCGTCATTATTTGTTCCTATTTACTGAGAGAAAACCCTAATTGATCAGTTGCTTTTGCATTACCCTGGTATACAAACACAATATGACTAACATAAAAGTCATAAAAGACATAAAAAAATACCGTCTCTGTAAAAAACTAAAAACATCTGATTGGAAAAAAATGGCTCTGTGATCAAAAAACATACCTTTCTACAGTAAAGATTTAATTTTTTAAGGATAAAGTGACTCAAGTTCTCATTACAACTCATCAAGTCACTTGTTCTGTAAATATTTCTTTCACACATATATATATATACTTATATTACAACATTATCGTCAAGCTCGACTCCGGGTCTATTCTGGAAATATTTTTCTAATATTTAATAAATGTAGGAATTTTTAATCAACACATAGTCATTGAAGGCTTTTAAAAAATTTGTCATTGTAAGCTCCACCTACTTCTGACCTAAGCCCCATTTTGAGTATGGCTCGGGTTACAGTTAATTAAGTAGGTTGAACAGATAGACATAACGGTCCAATTTTTCATCTTTAATAGAAAAAGCTGCATTTTCTTGTTCAGACCTTCATATTGACTCTTTTTTTCTAAATTATTGCATTAAAAGTTTCCACTCTTTTATTTATTAACTTTGCTTTTATGATTCCACTCTTAAGAGTAACACTAAAACAGCTCCTGGTGGTGCACCTGTTGTTCGTTATTTTGTTGTTAGGTAGTATATTTTTGTTATTTCTAAAGGTAATGTTACTGAAAGCTTTTCGACAGCCTGATTCAAAAGCAAATCTTTCAAAGAGCAAAAGGCTTCATTCTTGACTTGCCACCTTACATCAGCACTCAATCACACACAGAGAAATCCACAGTCAAAGAGGCAGAGTTGCCAATCTCTCTGCCTGCAGAAGCCTTTATACACAGAAATGCATTTAAGCCACAGGCTGAATGTTTGTGAATTTTTCATCAGTAGATCCAGTCCCCTCTTTGAAACCTTCTCTGAAATTTGAACAAGTGCAGCGTACTCTTTCTTGATTAAAAAAAAGGAAAATGATGAGGAAGAAAGTAAAATACAAAAGAACATCTGGGATGCACTTAACCTTATAAATTTAATACATGCATCAAAACAAATTTTAGCTTTTTGCTCAGTTTACTTCTATGCTATGTGCATTTCCACTGCAAGGCACAGCTTTGCTCCACTCAATCTGAATCTCTTTGGTCAGTAATTGATGCCTGGTACTGTTTTGGTCTGGTTGCTAATGAGCATGTGTGGCCTTCGTTTTTGTGTTGTTTCCCTCATTGTTGGGGTTGTTAATTGTTGGCAGCTTTTTGGCCAATTCAGCATGTTGAAAGAAGAGAATATAAGAGAAAATAGTCTGGTTGACTGCTCACCTACAAAGCTCAAATCCTGGTGGTCAGTACTCTGCCTCTGTATGACTGGACTGACAAGTTCCTTCAACATATGGAGCTGAGAAAGATTCAGCCGAAAAGGATTTTTTTAGTCTATGACTTCATTTGCGTCCAGCTCACGACACAAGTTCTCGAAAGCCTCTTCAGTTTTTTACTATAGTGTCCATGATTTCATCCGAGTGTGGATTATGCTGCTTTCTAATAGGCTATCGCCACCTGGTGGTTTGGAGGGTCATCTCCTGCACTGAACATAGGTGCTAGTTGGGAATCAGTTGTGGTCTCTGAGGTGAGGAAATGAAACTTTTAAGCGACACAAAGGCAAGGTGAGACATCCTTTGGTCAGCCTTTGTGGATGCTGGTTCTTTGTGGATGCTGGGGTCCATAAAGAACAGATTAAAGAAAATCTACACCGGAGTCATTTTGCAACACAATCATTCTGCAAACTGACTAAAAAAAATTCAACCACTTTTTTTTCTTTTCAAAAGATCCAGATTTTACCTTCCAGAAGGCCTCTGTTTTCCTTTTATTTATTATCAAATTATCATCACCGTGTTGAGGCCGTACTATATTGACTTTTCACATCAGTGATGAACAATGATGAACAGTGACCAGGTTTTAAACCTCAAGTACATTTCAGTTCTCCTCAATTTGATTTTCACAAGGATTTTTTTAGACTGAAAGTTCCTGCAAGTATTGACCTTGTTCCCTCCACATAGATTTTTCAGAGGGACAGCTGCTTGTTTAAAGCACTTATGATGCAATGTTGGATGTTTTTTTCACCAGTGCTTGCCTTCTTTGGCTTCTATCAGTGATGTGCACATCAGAGACAACTGTGTGTCTAATGCAAAATAACAAACAAACATGGGACTGAGGACATAAGGCAACCAAATCTGAATAAGCAGCTTGGATTTAATGCATTTTTTTATTATTATGGATCAAGATACGATTACATACTTAGGATTTGCTTGTAAAAAAAAAACAAAAAAACAAAACAACAAAAAAAACACTGTGTGGTCCTCAGCATTCCTTATTGGTGAATCATTAACACCATAACATTCTGAATTTTAATAGCAAACAACACGATGGTTTTCAAGGATACTTTTATTTATTTATCTTACTTCGGGATATTTTTCCCACCATTTTCCTTGCTTCATAGAGAAGCACTCACCTTGCCTACAGTATGTTTGGGGATCCATGTAAAACACTGGAGCCATGAAGCTCTCCATCAAATGAAGATTCATTGTGTGGCTCAGCAATATCCTGAGACATAAATCACCGGCGGAGAGCAGACAGTTGTGGCAAGTCATTTCCTGCCAACAGCAGTTTTTTCCTCTATTTTATGTGTTCATAACAACCTTTCTGCCATCAGCATGTTAGTGCATTTAGATAAAAATGCTTGACTACTCTTAAACCAATGTGTAAAGTCTTAAAAATGGGTAATCTCTAGCCAGTGACTGTCAAAATAAGGCAAATAAATATCAATTCAGTGATTTATTGCTGCTGGGCTGAAAGGGAGTGTTTAAGGGAGCTTTTACTTTTGTCAGTTAAGTTATTGCCATGTTGAGGGCAGATAAATTTTTAAAAATAAATCTGTGCAAGCATGAGTTGAGCTTCCTTTGCAGCAAAACGGTTCAAATGTTGGATTACTCATTTAAACAGAGTTTATGTAAATTCATTTCCAATAAATATAGATAAATATGAAATAAAGGTCAGCAGTAATAAGGTTTTTGTGGATTAAAATGTTGAGATTTTAACATTTATCTCTTTAAAGCAACAAAATGGGTAAACTTTACTTTTGTGCATAACTATCTGGGTTTTCTGTTTTCTGCGTCTTGCGACCTACAAACACAACTAGGTAGCGTCATTGTTACATGGTTTAACATGTTACGTCTTGTTGTGGGGCTCTTTGCACAAGCATTGCATACAACTCAGAGCAGCATGCCGAGCTAATGTTAGCCAGAGACAATATGCTGCTCGCACCCGAGTAAACATGCTATCAGCTTAACCACTTTGGCAGTGTTTTTATGAGGTCTTTGAACAAAAACAAGCCAATCAGCAATTTAGCTAATGAAGTCAACAACACAAGTGATAGCTTAGCAGACCATGTGGTCATACCTAACAGTCCAACAGCAATATATCTACCTCTGAATCAGACTTGCAACCTTTTATTTTGTGAAGCCCTTGTTAAAAACTAAAGCCAGTCTGACATTATTTCTGTTCTGGCCTCTTGTTTGTTCGCTCTAAATCAAGGTTTTCTTCTCTTTCTTTGCATCTGTCATGATATTTATGGAGGCTGTTGAGTTTGTTTGTTCACTTGTCTCTGATTCTGGTGGCCATCGTAGCTCCTGTGCTCTAAGCAGCAGCCATCTCTATCGAGCAAAGTCAGCTATAATCAGAGCCAACAGGGCCAACCAGCAGCCACAGTCAGCATCAGTTACATGTTACATGTCAGGGAACTCAGTAAATTGTTGAGAGTTGAGGCAGAGCATTCAGAGAGCATAGAATATCATCATAAAAACCAGCGATAGTTGTTGGTATGTGAGAAGTAGTGGCTTTAAGTGTAATGCACTTTAACGCAGAAGTGATTTTACACTTAGTGTAGGAGAGTTCAAGTATGCTTAGATTTCATCTAGATTTCATCTCAGCATCCCTAATAAATATAAATGTAGCCAGATTCATATCGTCTGGTTTTAAAAAATGCAAATATTTTGACCTGAGTTTCTGTCCATCTTTGGTTTTAGACAGATGGTATTAATAAATCACACTTATGAAGTTTTTATTGACATTCATGTAATGTTACCCGTCTTGTCTGTGCTCTGCTGTTGGTGAGTGTGCACAGTGGAGGGGATACCTCTGCCAACATGGGTGAAACTCAGAGCAGAGAAAGTTGCACAACTCCAAAAGATAGCAAAACCAAGAAAAGGCACCACTGATGAGAGGAAATGAAGCGTGTACACTAAATATTTTTATCTTTCAGTGAAAGGGAGCCGTTTTCAGTCTGTGGAAGGGGAAATACTGAGTGGAGAGTTTGTGGTTATGGTTCCATGGTGTGAACAGAGTTAATGAATGAATGAATAATATTATTTTATATAAAGTAGTCCAAATGTTTCTTATTCATAATAGGATTTCAATGTATATTTAACACACATTAATGGACAGTGAACTGAAACACTGAAACTTAACATTTCTGCTTTTTTTGCTTTATTTATTTTGAGGTCTTCTCTTTTAGGTGCACAGTCTGTTTTTAAGTGTGATGTGTGAGTGGAAGAGAGTGGGATGGAGAGAAGAAAGACAGAAAGAAAGAAAGAGCGAGAGCAGGAATAACAGTCTTAAATCCAAGAGTCACCCCGCTGTGCTCCTTCTCGCTCACTCAGGTTACACAATGCAGCAAATGGCGATGGCAGAGACTGCAACCGTTATTGTACAGCCTAATACCAGAGCAGGTGGGCCTGCCATTAAAATGGTACTAAGGCTGACATTTTAAGTTTAAATAGCTAGATGATGTCGTTTTGATGTAGTGAAACCGCAAAGAAGCAGTGAAGAAAACAATGTGCTGTCCAGAAGTCTGACTGTTGAATTTACTTCAGAAAATGCAAAAACCAAACTGGCTTTGCTCATAGTCTCGTGGAAACCTTGTGCCTGTTAAATCCATTAACAACCTCTCGTCCCCTCAAGACAATGGTGAAATTAAGTCAGGAGGTATTTCAGTATCACAAGAAGTGAATGCAAAATGTATGGACAGTTTATTTAAAATGTATGCAATTTATACAAGGTTATAGAGGATATATAAAATATTAGATAGAGGTTGGGGCTGTAAACTGTCCCTGCAGTCAGAAACAAATGGCTTCACTCCATCACTGCCCCCAGCATCACAGCTGCTCAAATGTCAATCTTTATGGCACTCCATGGCAGAAAATGACAAAATGCAAATGTAACCTCCATAAAAAATAGCCTATATTACATAGAATTAATTATGCAGGAAATCTTGATGGCTCACGTCTTAAGCAAATATTGCCCGAACCCAGACTAATTGAAATATTTCACTGTAGAGCAGAATAAGGTCATCACTCATGTTCATGTAGTTCAGTGCTTCACAACCTTTTTTTGGGCCAGTGCCCCCCCTCCTATCTATTACCCAGGTCCCTTACCGCCCTCATCAGATGGAATATAGGCTAATTGCCTTCCCTGAATATTAATTTTGATTATTATCCTGCCGATATTGTTAAGAAAAAAAAAAAACATGTCACTGAATGCCCAAAAAAAAGATCTTAATTAACTGGTTGGTTAGAATATCATTAGGCCTGTAATTATTTTCACAGGGAGCAGAGCCACATTAAAAAAGGTCTGACATTGTGTTTTTTTCCTCACCTGTCACTGTTACAGGTCACTGAACATTTCTGCCAGCCAACTCAATTTTTAGTTGCCACCCCTGAAATATGTTTAGAAAGGTTCAGAGCTGTAAACTCTAAGTCAGCAGAAAGATGATAATGTGTGATTTTTAAAAAATAATGTTCATTAATATAAGAAAAATCCAGATGTGGCATGATGACAGGTGACCTAAAAGTTTTATCTGCCACAAACAGACAACATTTACATTTTTTGGCAGGTTCAAATTTAATTTCGTGTCCATGAATACAATTATTTAAACAAACACAATGACAAAAAAAATTTTATATTCTCATTATTGATCATGAACGGCAGCTAACCAGAAATGCCAAACAAGAAGTTTCCTAATAATTGTTCCATAGGGTTAGAAGAGCAGGCTGGTGTGAATGAAAATCTGCTGAAAAAAGCTGATGGATGTGTAAGCTTTCTTTTTTAAATGTATCTTAACTTTCTTTCTATCTTTAACAGTTTCTGGTGGAGTTTTTTTGGATTATCTGCCTCTTCCAACAAACATTCTTCCTTATATTTAAAACATATAGAGATCAATGTTTTCAGACGTGTTGATGTGATAAACATTGATAGTTAGTGTAATCAGACATTTAAAATAAAAGGTGTTAAAAAGCTAAATAAATTAGGCATTTAAAGCCTATTTATTTCTGTAAAGCAGATCTGCTTGGTCAGCTGTGAGAATTAAGTTAACTTCCTCTTGCATTTGCTCTCTATTTGCTCTGAGTTTTATGATCTCAACCATCGTCCTTTCAATGCTGATGAATGACATGTTGATACGATGAAAGGTGTCTGGTGTTGGCACGGTGTTGTAGTATCTGTCTGGATAAGCGACGCTAAGTCGCTTACATGAGATGACAGACAGCGGAGTTTCCCTTTTGTATCCACGACAATAACATAGCAGTCAAGTTCAAGATCCTTGAAAGAAAATGTAAAGATGTATGCAAGAGGAGGAAACCTTTCATCCTTAGCAGAGTGAATACCAAAAATAAAGAAATAAATCTAAAAAACCAACAGACACACTGCAGTAAAGCATCTGTGTGCGAAATGATTAAGTAGCATTAAGTTACATTGGTTTAAAGTGGCAGGTTTTAATAGGCTGCAAACCAAAAGCAGTTGCGAGGTTCAACTGGACTTGTCATAAATCTTTGAAATAAATTTGCCAAAATGACCCCCTTTCAAAAATATGAACTTCCAGCGCCAATCTGCTGTTTCCTGGAGGGTCTGTAAATGCCTCTGTTGAGAAATGTTAAATTAGATATCAGCCTCTAAATTGTAACTGAAGAAAGGAAAAAAAAAGGGGGGGGCATTTTGTTCCAATTTGTTTAAACTGTTAATAACTCATCAACCTGCCCCCACAGCACACACACACACACACACACACACACACAAAAACACACACATATGCTCTACATCTTACTGCACTTTGCCTCCTCTATCTACTACAGCAACACATCTGTCCTGACAAGCAGGTGATAATTTAATTCGAGAGGGGGGATAATTGAATTTAAGAGATTGAGTAAGGCATGCCAATGAACTAATCTGGTCTTTCTACAGTCCATTAAGAAATTGCCCACCCATACTAACAGCTGCCCTCCCTAAAGACTTGCAAGACCAGCATATAAGGTATTAAGGGTTCAAATGAGTCAATAGGCACGATGTTTATGTCGGTGCCATGTTTGAATCAAAATGCATTGACCCTGTTAACACTGGGATGTGTTCTTGAATACTTGATTTTTTTTCCCCTTACACCTATAATTTTTGCAAGGTAATTGTTGTTGTAATTGTAGCTAATAAATGGACATTAATTGCTGATGCTGTGCAGGCGTCAAATTGAATTCTTTCGCGGATTTCCCTGAAACAGCTCTCGCATCTGCTTTGTCGGGATTACAAAAGCAACAGCTCTGCTTCGGAAATACCTGACATATACCTAAAATACCTAAAAATGTGAAGTGAGACTTACATGAGGCAGACAGAGCACCAGCATGGTTGGTGTTACCTCAGGGAGGGAAAAAATACACTGCGGCTGTGGATAAGACCTTCACACTTCTGCTCAGACGGAGACTTTTCCATCGTCTGCGTACTGCCCACGTTAATATTGATTCTTTCTGTTATGCAAAAAGGTCACACTCTTACAGCCACCCCACATCACGGCCAAACCTACAATTTAACAGAGTTTTTTTATTTATATTTTCATTTTTTTTTTGTTGCTGAGGATTTTAGAGCGTGAAATACAGTTTAGTTTTTCACTCTCACTACACTTGTTTCGTTTTATTATTTGCAGTTGTTTTTTAAGAAAAGCAGATGCACTCTCTAAATAAAGACAAACTCTCACATCTCAAAATCTCTTTCAGTAATTTTACTCTTGGGAGTTAAATTCACAGTAAAGTGGGCAAAGCTATTCAAGTTCACCATCTTTCAGAAAATGTATAATAATGTGTGAAATCAACGATACATTTTTTAATTAATTAAAATAGACACATGAGTAGATAATATGGATGAAAGCTTCAAACACTTAAAATTAAAAAGAACTTAAACATTTCGGCCGGACAGCCATATTCAACCACATTTTAAGGATATATGATATAAAAGTAGTATTCTTTCACTCCAACTCTCAGCAAAATAAGAATATTTCTCAAAATACTGTAGTCTGGTCAGAGATATTAATAATCTGCTTTCTGTTCATTTTTCTTTTATAAAATACGAACATATCACAGACCATCTTCCGCCTGGCAGGGGTGCTTGTTACAATATCACACTCAGCTGCTGATACTTATTTCAGCCGAAAAATCCATCAAAAGGGACCAAATTATACAAGGTTATGCCAACCATACCAATGTCTGTTTGAAAAGTGGTTTAGCTGACTGTTTTAGACTTTAGACAGTGTTGGTCATCAACAGCAGTGGAGAAACTGACAGAGAGGAGTGCTGCCCCGCGATTTCTATCACTCTTCTCTTATAGTTTGTAGTTATCATGTGACTTGCTTTGTAAAGTTTACAGATTGCCACACACTCGCATTGCAGTATGGAAAACAATGCAGCTAATGTTGTTTCTTGAGTAGCGATGATGTATGGATGATGAAGGAAACTACGCTGACACTGGCTTGATTGCATAAAAACAAGTTGATTTACAAAGAAGTCCACCATCCATCAGGCGTCCCGGGTTGCCTGAGAGAAGATTCTGAGCCAGAATGAATCTCCTCCCGTACATCTCAAACCCCTCACTTACATAGGATTTACATATCTTTCATCACATCTTTGTAATAATTAACCACTGACCAACATCTGAATCATGTCTTCAAAGGGTCTCAGGTCAAGAAGTGACCCAGTGTTATCAACTCATCTAACACTTGGGTTAAAACCTTTGTCCAAACACTCCAAACTAAAAAAGGCAAGACACCCCACTAAAAAGCACATGTGCATTGATTGGCTAGCTCTTTGGCA
>JAQNCA010000005.1:1477196-1495372 GCA_029783725.1 Acanthurus tractus | reverse complement strand
TGCTTAGCATCTGCATGTTAGCACTGTCATTAGAACATGCTAATGTTAGCTTTAGCCGAAAGTACCTTTGTGCTAAATTAGCCTTAAGCTTTACAATGCAGCTGCCATCATTGCAGACTCTTAGCCCTTTTGATTAGGCTTAATATCGGACAGGACCTGTTTTTTTTGTTGATTTTGTAATTATTTTATTGACAAAATTACATAATATTAAATCACATTGTTCATTGTGTGATTTGTTATTGTTTGTATCTGTAATTATGTATTTAGTCCTGAATAAAGGTTCCATATTTGCACTGGTGAATATCATAATTCACGCTTTAAGCTCATCTGTTTTTCACTACATCAGTGAATGACATTAAATTGAACTGTTGCCTTTTCATTCTGTCGCGTTTAAAATCACTTCACACACAGCAGAAAAGGTAAGACACAAAGCCTACGATCCATACACACTCGCGTACAGAAAACTGAGCTGTGCAGAAACAAAAGCCGTGCCTGCAGCCAACCAAAGCAAGCCTTGCTGCTATAAGCAGTTGCATAGTAGATCCACATCCATCGCCGCAGGATAAAAAAAAGATTTTTTTATTTTTTTTTTGTGGAAGCATGTAGGAGGGCTGTTTAAAGGCGGTTTGCTCTGTGTGTGCGGGGGCTGTGAATGGGTGCAGTATTTCTTCTTTTAGCTCTTTCTTTTAAAAACTTATGAAGAGGGAAAAGATCAGTGACCAGGCTGAGAGTCTCTGCATGGTGAAAAGGCTAATAAAAATCTATATACATACTTATATATATATATATATTTAAAGGACTGTCTTTTTTGAGGTTGAATGCCAAAAATAACATTTTTTCTAATGGCGGTTACTGACATTTGCTGACCACTGCAATATTAGTAGTTTTAATAATTAGTCAATTCATAAATCCTTCAGGCTTGTGTGTCAGTTGTAAAAATATAAGATACAATCGCAGTCAAATATATTCCCTAAAATTCTCTCTCTTTCTCTCTCTCTCTCTTTTTTTATAGTGCTTAAATATTGTAAAGCTGCTGTTCTGGTCCAGCCATTATTGACCTTGGTATTTCATATTAACACCACATCAGTTCTGTCCACAAAGGCCTAATAGGACCCAGTGTGATGATGAATAGCAGTCACTGTTCGCTGCACTGACCTATAGGTGTGGGACACACTGGGGAGTCCAAAGAAGAAAAAGCTAACCTTCCAGCTCATTTACAGTAGCTCCAGGTTGTTTTCACGCCCAACTTTTTATTGGGCTACAAATGAACTCGGTCACGTTTGTCCTTTGCTTTAACCTGTCCTTCATGACATACAGGTCTAGTTAAAGTCTTATGCTAGATTATTTCTAAGTGAGATCTTTGTGACAACCAGCAAGAAGAGAAATAAGGCCAAACAACACAGTAAAATGCAGAATAACAACAAATACCATGTTGTAGGATCGCAGTCATCAAAAGGAGGTCAGTGAATCACCTTTCAGTCTGTGTGACTTCATGTTCCGTCCTTGTGATTCATTTGTAATAAGTCAGGGAAACTGATTTCAAGAATGAATTGTTTCTTTAATCTTCATTTAGGATGAAGCTTTTATATATTTTTTATCAGCAAATTCATAATTTATATGAGTTTAGTTTTTTTGGTGTGACTAAGGTCGCATGATGGAGGTTGCTCCCTGATCACAGCTGCAGAAAAAACTTTCAGAAAAAGCAAAAATTGCTTTCACATTTCTTAAAAACCCACCCGTCCAAAGTTTATTTTAAATTCCTGAAATTTCAGAGAACCTTAAGGTTTGAACTTACCCCGTCCTCTATATTTACTCTGAATGAGAACGCTGTTTAGGAAAGAGGCAGGGTGGACCAGCGAATGTCTGCAGAGACTTTGGTTTGAAAGAGAAAGAGAAAAAAAAAAATCAAAGTGCTCTAATGTGTTTTACAGAGGAATCCAGGCTAAATCGATTTGGCTGAACTGAAACACTGGGCGGTTTTCACACCAAACCGAGGGGTATTTTTTTTTCAGGGTCTGTTTATACTGCTTGAGCTGTGAAAGAACAAAAAACAACTTGGTCCAGAGTGCTTCTTTTATTTCAGTCTGAGTTAAGAGGATAGATGAACTAAATATCTTGTAGCAATCAATGGATATCGATCAATCTCTTGAAATGCTTTTATTTCAGGCGTAGCGTGGGCGAAATTGAAAAGTGGTGTGTCGTTAATGGAGCAAAAGGGGGGAAAAAATAGGATACTGTGCCGTATGAAGCTGCTTTGTGTTCCTCCTGACCTTTCTGAAGTCATTGTGCTGTTTTGGTTAATAAAACAGGAAATGCAGAGTGTATGTGATCGAGGCTTCAGTTGTGGTTCAATAGTCTTTTCAAAGCTGTGTCCAGTATCGAATTCAAATATCCAAATATGAACCCTGATTCAGCTTGTTTTTATCGGTAGAGTGGCCAATAACTGGATTTCTGAGGTTGTATTTTGCCAAACTGAAGCTGGAACCAAAATGAAAGAAGTTACTGAGACACAAACTTGTCTTGTAGAAATTGGGTTACTAATATGTTTGGTTCTGCATTTGGCAGGAAAATGAAAGTGGTGTCTGAGTTTCCTTAGTTGAGGTGAGGAAAAGATAGTGGTTTCAAGTTAGCTAATCTGCTTATTTGCCATGCCATCCTATCCCATGAAGAAGTGGTTTCATTCGGATAACTTGTGCAGGTTACTATTTTCTTCTTATTGCTGTTTACAAGTTGTCTTGACTCTCATGGCAGCCGTATATGTGAAAGCCCACATGTCGATGTGTGTGTTCAGTCCATAAAGGTGAAAACATACAGTTGGTGATGATGAGTGAAACAAACTGAAAATTTTCTGATTGGAAGTCCCTCCCTCTTCCTGCGGTGTGAGCTGGCAACATAATTGACATCCACACAACAACGCCCCCTATTGAAACGTCAGCACGACCCTGCTCTCTTCGCTTAACAATCACCTCCTGAGGCTTTAGTTGTCAAAAAACTCTTAATGAATGAATTTAGTATCAACATTTCTGGCTGTTATGTGATCTTGAAGGCATTGTATTTGAAGTTTGGATGTTCTTTTTCTTTGCAAATTCGTTGTATATGAACTTGCACTCCAGTGAAAAGTGTTGACCCTGAAAATGTGTTAAAACCGACCCTGAGGTGAATCAGCTGCAAACATGCACACTCGCTGTGTGTGGCAGTTTGTGTTGAGTACCTCTCAGTTTGAGGCCCTTTTTTTTTCACCCGTCTCTGTACATTTATGAATCAGAATCACTGAACCCCGGGAAAAGAAGCTCTAGGTAAATCATTTCAGCTCACACTAATACAGCTTTATGTCAGTTTGCCCCACCAGGGCAACTACGTCTAATCGCCTCCAACCATTGAATTTGTAAGCATTCATGCCACCTCTTAAATGTGCTTCACATCCAGTCTGAACACATTAAGAGGATGGGGCACGAATGGCTTTTTATGACAACAATTATTTCACAAAGGTTCATCCTCTTAAATTCAAAGTTACACACACGCACAAAAGCGTAAAAAGTCAATTATTGGGTAGTTTGTTATGGAAACAAACAAAACAACAGCAACAGAAACAGAAACACCACCAAGGACAAACAGACTCATTGATGAGAAACGGTTGTCAGGCCAGTCTCGGTTTCTCGCCTGTCATGGATTTTCTCTGAAATGATATTTTTAGAAAATCCTTTAACTCCGTGTTGGTCAATCCAGTCGGTGCAGTGCAGTGCAGTGCAGTGGCATGTAGTCGAGTCCAAGCCCTCATGCCTTTGACATTAATATAAAAAGCATGCAAGTCCACTTATTACATTATACTAACAAAGAAGCATCCCAAATAGAAGCTGTAGCAATGTAAATCAATCTAACTGCTGAAATATTAGATCTGTAGCGTAACCAGAGGATGGTGCATGGTGAGAGCAGCATGAAATTAGATTTCAGGGAGGCAGCACCAGTGAAAGTGACTGACTTCAGTCAGAATATCTGGCAGAAAAATACAAGGAACATTCACCTCAGAGGACATCTTTTTGAGGCTTTTTGCTTCATGGGCTGTTAATCTTGAAAGGAAACAGACATCTATAAAACAGGTGAAGTCTAAAAGTCCTGCATTCAGAATTACCTTAAGTACTGTGGGAGAAAGCAAGTATCCCCAGTTTATTGTACTAGTAAAACTAGTCATTGTAAAAAATAAAAAAAAAGAAGAGAGAGTGGGGAATAAGGCTGTCAAGAAGGAAATGGAAGACATAAAAAAAACTCTTGTAATACATAATTCTTATAGCAACATTATGGAAAAGTTGGTATTTTGTGAAATTGGGCACCTTTAGAGTCTAACTGCAAGATTTCTGTCGTAAATACAAACTGCAGGTCTCTGTAATAACATTCTTCATTATAATGTATGTGCTGACTGCAAACATAACTTTTCATACAATGTTTTGTCCTGAAAATGTCCCAGAGTGGCAGTTAAAGTTAGCTTATGTGTTGAACACAACCTGCAACAGCAGCTTGACAAGCTAACGCAACCTGAGCCAAAGGTGTGCTAACACCTGCCTTTAACGTAACTCTCACAAGTCTTTCATCTCAGTCAAAAAGGGTTGACTTGGCTGATGATCAAAAAAATAATGCATCAACAACCAAACTTTGAGGAAAAAAAGCAACACAAAACACATAACTCAGCGAGCCAGCATGTTTAACATCCGACAGCCAAAAGTCGACCTCAACATCTGTCTCGCAGTCTTTTTAATTGGCAAAGTTCTTGCCAATAAATGAAAGCTAGTACAACTTTTACTCTCGTTTCTCACTTGGTTACTCTCTCTTTTTCATCTCCATCATGATGAGACTGCCGAGCCCACTTTCACAGCAGGACTCACCTGCTTCAGTCCTGTTGTCTGTTTTTCACTTGGTGCTCCTCGGCTTTGGATCTCATCCTCATGTCGACTAAAGCTCCTGTAATATGGTGTCAAAACACTCCTTGGTCCTCTGCAGTAAACTAGCTGCACACTTAACAGACCTAACTAGAAACTAGAGTAGCAGCTTAACAGGTAACTTCAAAAAGCTCCATAAATCACCAGAAAGTTGTGCAAGAGCAGCAGGAGAACATAAGAGGCAATAAAAAAAAACACAGAAGACATTTTATCCATAAAATTTGATCCACTTTCAAGAAAATTAATGATAGTTGCTGGTGCGTGCCAGTTGGATCACATTGTGACTGACACAGAGACACCATTTACCTTATTATTAGTCTGTGTACAAAAATAATGATTTTTAAGCTGTTAATTTCAAGCCAAACAGTTACATAATGCCGCCTGAAATAGATCCTATGTTTTCACAGAAGCAGCAGATTGCACCCACATACCCATTACTGAAACCTGAGGGGAATACAAGGGTGATTTTTTCCATCGAAAGTCCTCTTATGCCATCATTCTTGTAGTTATTTGATGTTAATTTATTTTTATCAAGTGAGCATGAGCACATGCAGAACACAGACTGCATGCAGGTGCATTACAGCCTCGGACAGACTTTGCTCATTTGTCAGAAACACTCACATAGAGCCAAGACTTTACCTTTTGTATCTATACTTGTATCCTCATTTTAGTGCTTTTAGAGTGAAACTAACCTGAAATGTTTTGCAGAAGCCTTGTGGCCATCAATGGTCTCATCTGCGGGTGTTAGATGACCTGTCTAAGTCCATGATGCCAGCATTTTCCAGCACTAATCATGGAGTCACTAGTGCAAAATTTCCAAATTAATTCTGTATTGTTTAATTGCAACAGTAATTAAACAATAACTGCCCTGTTTAGAAACTAATTCAAACCAAGTCACCCCGCTGTTTCAAAGATTTGTTTCCTACACAGTCACAGAACAGTTTGTGCTAGTTGATCATCAGCTGTGTGTTCAGGTGCAGCTTTTGTCATCAAAAAACAGTGATGTTTTATTGCTCCAAGTTTAGTGATGCTGGTTTAGTGTGAAATCCCAACAGAAGTCTTCAATGCTAACAAACTCCTGCGATGGCATCGAGATGTCGTGTCAGTCGTCCGTTAAAACATAAGAAGCCTTTCAGACAAGAAGTGAAACATCGCTTAGATCCTTAAACAGATCCAGATGCTTTTGTTGAGCATTTAGATAAAATTGCCTTAAACTGGACTTGAAACTCAGTGTCTTCAAGACTAAAGAGATGCTCGTCAACTTTCAATGAAACCCTTGTGTCACACGTTTGTATTAGTGGTGAAGCTACAGAGACAGTTAGTCACCATGGACACTTCAGCACCACGGATACTTCAGCACCATCCTGGACCTTCGAATTTCAACATTGACTCCTTCAGCAAAAAGCCGATCAGAAATTCTTTTACCTGAGAACAATTTGCGGTTATACAGACTGCTTTTACATAACTCATCTCCAATGTTTTTGGACATTTATTAAATTAGAGCCACTCAGAGGGGAAAGCTGATGCTGGTGGAGCTTAAACACTCTCTAATACAAAGTTTGTGATCATGGAGGAAGTTCACTACTCTTGAAATGGCCAAATTAAACTGATATTTAAGATTATTTGTTTCCTCAGCTCTTGGATTACTAATAAGGCTGTGGGCCTAATTGCTATTGCAGACACACTTCAGCAAAGGACCGATGCCTTCGTACTGGTTTAATAGCTCATTAAAAACTTTATTATGATAACATCCTCTATATATTTATTTTTATGTATTTGTATTTTATACATTGCATTTTTATGGTATGCATCGGTCAGTTTATTGGTTGGTTTGAATGCTGTTTGTAAACAAAATTACCCCTTGAGGACAATTAAAACAATCAAATCCGGTCCAATGGCTGTGACCTGAAGGCGTCCCAGGCGGTTTTGTCAAATATCGTCTGCGTGTGTGGTGCCTTTAATGGAGAAACACACAGTGCAGACTTGCTAATTGAGTGACTTCTGGGAGCAGCTTCTGGCCCCCCACTGGTTTGGCCCCTTGATCTTGTCATATGCCAAGTATGTGTCCTTCCTGCCTCCTGCCCCCTGCTAATTTAACCCTTTGATCCTGTCAACTCTGTGCTGCTTTCAGGTCTGAATGCAAATGTCCCCCGCCAGCGTCTTGTTGCTATTTGTGTTTTCATTGCATCAGATCACTGCCTGCTTTTTGCCCTTTACTCGCTATTGTTTACATACCGCTTTAGTTTACCGTCCAGAAGTGATTTCTTTCCATTTGTACAGGTCAGCTCACCGGCTCAGATCTGCTCCGGGTGTGTACTTTCGCCGCTGTGCCGACCTGCTGCGATAAATTTACGCCAGTCTGGAATGGACTTGAATAATTTTTCCTCAAAAGTCCAAAAGGTTGTTATTTTTTCAGGAAGGAAGGAGAACCTCGTGTGTCATCAGTGGTACCTGAGGATGTTGACCCCATCACCCTCGATCACTCCACAAGCGCAGCCATCAAACAGGCTGAGGAATTTTTAAATTGTAACTAGATAATAAAAGAATAAGTCAGTCTCAAAATGTTTTTATTTTGATTTTATTTCCAAGAAAAAAAGTAGCCAGAAAACCATAATAACCAAACCGATAGCATGTCCTTCAACTGTGAATGATACAGAGATTTTTCCCACTTGATGGCCACTACAGACAGATACAGGATTTACCACCAAATAACTTGATTCTGTGCTAAAGTATCCTTGATTGTTAGAAAGGACGAGCTCCTCAGAAATTGTGCAGTTTGGAGGAACCAGCTCCCCTCCAATCTTCCTCTCCTTCTTTTTTGATTTGCTCGCTTCAGGCACTCTCCAGTTCTCTTCCTCTATTTTTAGCTTTATAGTGAACTGAAAAGTTTACTCTAAACATGACAAATAATAAAAAGAGCAATAAATGTTTCCTATAAATCAGACAAATTGTTTGGCTGTTGCTGAATTTTCTTGTTCTACTCTGGTTTTAAAACAGAGTTTTAAAAGAGAAACAGAGATAGAAACAGTGGTGTCTATCACACTGAATTCAAAACGCGTGACATAGTTTAATTGCAATTGCTCTGAATTTATTTATCTCCAAAGGGAATATGTCATTCAATATGTCATTAACACCATCGTGTCTCCACTGCAGCAGCTCAGAATAACATGATAATTTTGTGATTATAATTGGATGCAAGGTATGCTGTCTGTCTTTTATCAGGGAAAATAAGAAAAAGCAGACTGATAATTAGCTTTCATGCAACATTTTGATCATATAGAATTAATCAGACTTGAACTACTTCTCCTCCCTTCACTGTGCTTTGGCAGCAGAAACAGTGATACCGTTCTCTGAAGTGCAGTAATCCCCATATGTATGCATGATAATTCCTGCAAACATATATATATATATACATATATATTCTTAGCCTTATTTAAATGTCTGGTTATTATTTCTAGTGTTCTTCTGCAAACTTCTTATTCTGTTCTGGTTATGTGATAACACTCCACATATTCCACATTATTGAATATTACTCTTAACTGTTGCATTATTCACATTTTTCCCCAGGTATCACCTTTTCATATCATATTAAATGCTACATTCATAGTTTTTAATTTTGTTGCTTTGAATTACAACTTTGTGGGACACACTGCAGGACAAAAGTAGTGACAAAAGTATTATTTCTCTTTGAAAATTTGTTGCTGAGGGAAACAGATTAAATTGCCCTCATGTGAAAAATGCAGAATTAAATCTCATTCTTCATGGGTTGTAAAAACATGTAAATACATATTGTTGTTGCTGATATAATCTCTTTTCTGTTGTTCCAAGGTAACTAAAGATATTGACAGTCTGTAAATTAATTGGATGCCTATTGCCAACATTTATGAAGCGAAGTGCTTTCACACCCACAGGCAAAGAAAACAGTATTGAGTTCTGTTTATTATGTCAGGAGCCATTAATTTGCTGCCAGCTTTATATTGAATATGTTATCAGGAACCTGGCGAGCAAGTGAGAGCAAAGACAAAATGATCCAATTTAACACGGTTTGGCTGGAGGTGTCAGATTTCACTGCCCACTGGATTTTTGGCTAAATGGGAATCTCTAAAATACATTTGTTCGACTTCATTCTCCCGAGGTGTTTGCACCTGTACCTGAATTTTATCTACAGCGCTTCCATTAGTGCTCCATGATGCAGAACGGCAACGGGATAATTTTCTGCTTCCTAACAAGGAAGTGTTTCGTCCGTTACCATGTTTTCCATTCAAACACTTTCCAGTTGTAAACAGCGATGCTGATTTCAGCTCTGCAGCCATGTTCTCATCCTTCTCGTTTTGTTTTGAGGACAAAGGAAGATAAGTTAAATGCCAGCTTTTCAAGAAATAGTTGCTCAAATAATCTGCAACAATAATGCTGCCTTTTCAAGTCGCTCGTTGTAAGAATTAATTTTTGTGTTTTAACTCTGCGTGTTTCAAAGATTAGCTGCCAATCAAACAGCGTGGGCAGCTTATCGAACACTTCTTTCTCAGTTGAGTGAAAACTGCTTAGTTTGTCTTTTTATCGCAGCTTCTTACAAACCTAAATGATTTCCACACACAAAGACCAAGAATGCCACTATTCAACAATTTGTCCTCGAAAAAACTGAGAGAAGCAAAACTGGCCTCGTGAGACTTCATCGTAATGTTTTGTTCACACATAAAACCTGTGAGAAAAGATGAGAAACATTTTGTTTTTTAAAAAAAAGGTTTCACCCAAAACAACCTCAAGCCAAGATGAGAATATAATTCTTAAAGAAACAGGTCACACTGGCATGGTTGGGTCGTCCAAAGAGATGCCTGTCTTCTTCTCGTACATGCAGGAAGGCGATGGTACTTGGTTTGTGGTGCCTTAACCAAAAAAAAACTCTACAGCAATGCCTCTTTCCAGAAATTATTACTCAGTTACCCAAGATTCTTCAGAGAAAAGATGTATTAACTCGACAGATTATGAAGAAATTGTGCGATGGACATGCAAGAAATGAACTAATTTTCCGAGTAATTCAGTGGCTTATTCATAAGTGAATCCGGGAAGGAGGCCTTCTATTGACAGTGAAGCTGTTTCCATTTATAATTCCCAGTGATCTCCCCTCCATGAAAATTCATTAAAAGAGGTCAAAGCTTCTGCAAAGTTTGGACTTGTGAAATATTCCAAGTTCTCCGTGGGATAGGACTCGCTTGAAGCCAAGAACAAGAAGAAACTGATATCACAAAAAGGCAGACCTCAAACTGGACTCACAACGCGGATAACAAACATTAACACGGTTTGCAGAGTCGCTTTGGCAGACGGTGATCACACTGTTTGTACAAATGAACACTCACGATTAAAATGTGGGCAGCTTTGCAGATTCTTTGCTCTTGTCAGCGAGCCAGAATTTTAATATAGAAAAAGGTTGTACGTATCGGTTTACATCATCGATCTTCGACTGGACACTGCGTCTGCTCCCTCGTGTCAGAAGAAACAAAAAATGGATGTCAAAAAGGATTTAAAAAAGTGAATCTGCTGCATTTGTTTACACTGCGACCCCGCCACCTTTGAAATCATAAGGGGTTTCCTCTTTTATTTGGACCACCTCTTCTGTCTCTTTTCTGGGAGCAAAGCAAGCACAAAAATACTCTTGCTGACTGTTATGATCATTGTACTGTAATTGATCATTGCACTGTGCAAAGCAATCTGCTGCAGGCTCGGAGAAAGCCGAAATAAACAGAGGCACTGTTTGTCTTTCTATAGCCTATATGTCTGTATGGATCATGGCAGGATAAATCTGTTAGGGGGCCCCTGGGGCAAACATTTGCTGCAGGGGTTGGGGGGTTGCAATGTATGTGTGTATGCCGTCTTCTCCTTAAGAACGAGTCGCAGAGCACATAACACAGTTTGGCTGCTGCATTACATCCCAGAGTTGCAGAGATCAAACAGTCCTTCTACGGCTAGAACAACAGTTTGTGGTTATGTGATTACATGCAATTTACTGCATACTGATGCATCATCTTAGTATTATAAAAGAAACAAACACCATCAAGCCATGATTAAGCTCCTAAAACTCTGAAAATGTTGACAAGGGGCCAAACCATTAAGTAACTGACCTTCACACCACAAATTGGCTGAAGTGAAATTCATCCACGGCTACAAAATATGTGGTTCTAGTGGTTAATCATCAGACCGCTGTAGCTGATGAGCTAATTGCTAGCAGGCTAACCAGCCAGGAAAAAAAAAACTGGCACTTGTTTGGCATAATTGCTCTGACTGAATAAATAGAAATGATTAACATTCAAACCCTCTTTCTGTTTTCTCTGTGCTAAGTTCGAAGGGAAATTAAAAGCCCTGAAAGCTCTCACGCATGCAAACTAACAGTTAACTAGCAAAGGTCGTGCTGCCAAGACGACTTGCTGTTGGACAAAAGACGCATTCTTGTGTCAAATTTCATCGACAGTGATCTCAATTTTTAAAACAGTATACCAATTTACTCTGCTTCAGCAAGCAAATCCACTGATCACCGCAATTCATTTATTTCTCCGTTTATTTATTTTACTTTAATGCTAATTTAAGAATCTCGTCTTGTGTAAAACCCACTAGACTGCGTGTTGTAGATGAGAAGTTCGTATTCCCTAACAAATAAAACTGATAAGTGCATGAGCTTTTTGATAAAACTGGGAATTTGGAGTGCCAGGCTCGTTGCCCACTTTACCCAGTTAGCTTGCTATGTTGATTTGTTGGAGCAATAAGTGGAGAGAGCCGGTTGTGTGTGCTCAGGCTGTTTTATGGCTCTCAATGAGACTCCATGGCATTTCTCTCACTATCAATTATATTGATCCTTCATCCAATCAGTTTCGGTAGTTTACCTTTAGGGATTACTGTGTCATCGTTTAAGCACAAATCTTTAAGGACATTGATCTGCGAGCTGGTCTGCTGGTCCCTCGGTCCACATCTTCAGTCCAGCTGAAATATCTTGACAACAATTAGACGAATTGCTATGAAATGACTTTTGATGATTTCCAGACATTTTATCGGGTACCATTACCGAGTTGATGAGGTTTGAATTACATTTCTCCATATGTATTTGATGAATTGCATACTTAACTGATCTGCAAACTTTCCTAGCAGTATTAAAATCCCTTCAAAATGTTTTTTTTTCCTCTCTAGTACTTTATCTGTTTTCACAGGAGGCTTCTTAATTACAAATTTCAGTTGTCTGTCTATGCACCACTTGTTACAGCTTAAGTTTCACTCACACATTATCCATGTAGCCATGATCCAAAGCATATTTTTGTTCAATACCTGCAGTCATTTTGTGTTGGCCAGAGCACAGGGAAATGTGTTTGCTTTGCAGTGCTGTGCCTGAATCCTCCTGTTTGAATAGTGACAGCAGTAACAAACCTGCTGATGTTCTAATGTGCTTCTCTAACTACACAGTCTGTGAACTTTTCCTGCTAAACATCAGCGTTTTAGCTTTGTCATTGTGAGCGTGTAAGCACGTTCATGCCAGCCTTTAGCTTAAAGCACCATTGTGTCTGACCTCATCTTGCAGAGTTGCGCTAGCAGCAAAGTCTCGGTCTTTTTTAGTCTGCTTTAATATGACACCCCTGCTTTGGTGGTAGCAAAAACAATGTTTCCAGAAGCCCTTTTCCTTTATTTATTCAGCAAAAAAAAAATGTCTTCAATGCATCAGTGATCAGTGTTGTTTGAAAGCAAGCTGCTGAGCAGGAAAAAAAAACCTCAGAGGACATATGAAATATTTATCAAAAATTACATTAAGAAGCCCAAAAATCAATTTTGTTTCTTTGTTGAGTTAATTTGCACCAATTAGTGAACAACATCTTTGGTCAGTAGCTTAAAAGCAAAGAGGTAGCTGAGCTCAACAGAATTGTATTTTTTCAGGTAATGGGTTTTTTTGTTTGTTTGTTTGTTTGTTTTTCCTTTTGGGGGTATCTAACAGGTGAAAAACCCACAATGTGTACTCACAAAGGCAGGTATCCTGATTCACGCTCACACTGTGCCTCCTCATATTGCCGTCCCTCTGCTATACGTATGGTATTTGTGCAGCCGCTGTCATCCACCACCCTGCAGGCCACCGCAGGCGTCATAGATTTTCAGTCGTGTGACATTAACCTCAGACTGCTGCCACAGTATTCCTCCCCAACCCCCCGCCCCCCCCTCCTCCACCACCGCCTCCCCATGCGTGTTCACTCATTCAAGCTTATCTGAGCCACAAGAGGGGGAAGAGGAGAGAGTAAAGAGAGGAGAGGCTGAGAAAGAGAGAGAGAGAGATGAGGGGGGGAGAAACTATCCATTCAATCCAGATGATGTGACATACTGTACAATGGGAAGAGTCGGAGGAGTAAATAACATCAGCGGAGGAGAGAAAGGAAGACAGGTGGCGGTGTGCTAGGATGTCTAAAAAGGAGGGAGGCAGGCAGGGAAGGATGCTGAAGGAGAAAGAAAGGATGGATGAGGGGGGAGGAGGAGGAGGAGCCTTAATGTGCTTTACATTTTTGCATGAATGGAATCTGTCGGGGGGGACAAGTGTCTGGTGTGTGAGCAGATATTCAGGGGAAATTATAGCCATGTGTGGCTCTCTAAAGAAGGAATGTGACTTGGATAAAATCTCACACTTACCACCTCTCACTGTGTCTGTGGTCAGAGGCGTCAACCAGAGCCGGAGCCAGAGCTCCTCCTTCTGGCAGGCACAGGCACTGCATTAATCTGTGATGTGTGGGAGCATGTTTGAAATATAATTTCAAAATGAAGCCAGCGATGGCGTTTTGTCAGAAAACAGCGTGGGCACCAACAAGAACATAAAAAATGACAGGCTACTAATAAAAGAGTCAGTAAACTGAAATGAAATGGAGATTAATGCACATTAGTGTCCAAATATACCAAGGTTAATATAAATATAAACGATGTATTTCAAGTTAAAAAACACATTTCAACTGTTTTTCTGTTTTGTTTTTTTAATGAAAATGAGGATGATGGCGATGTAACATACTTCATTGTACCATTTAGCAACATCTGCATTTAAATTTAAAGTAGAATTTGATGACACTTGGTGGTTTATTTTGCCAACTCTGATCAAACCGCTCAAATGCAGTTCTGATTGTTCTGATAAGCTGAAAGCCCTATATATTAAACATGTAACATTTTTTGCATTAAAATGTTTAAAAACAACCACATTTTTTTACAACTTTTGTCGAGTTATGGTGCACTTTTATCAAGTTCCCTGTCGAAAACGTCCGAGTTAACACCTGTCAGAGAGTGAAGGAGGAAGTCAGCAAACGAGACTAAACATAAAGTCAATAAAATTTTTCGATAGCTTTTGATCAGCAATAGTAGATGTTTAACAATAAAATAAAAAATCACATGATTCCTCTCTTGTTTGTTGTTTCGATTGAGAGTTCTCAAGCAGTAGACATTATATATTGTGTTTAAACAACCTATGAATTATACTGATGTCTTCATTTTTTACAGTGACTGTTGCATCATCAGGCTTGTTTCATTGGATTTGCAGCATAACAGTTTCCTCTTGCATTCATTTTAACACATTTTACTGATCAAAACCATTTCCATATTTGCATGAGCATGCCAAGAGACCTGAAGTGCTTCCGTGATTTGCGAGTGGCAATTTGTGAAACAGGATTTTTTAAAATCTTTTACGAAATGAGCCCTTGTTCATACTTTGCAACCGTATCAGACAGATAAACAAGTTTAGGACTGTGTACTTCTCACTTAACTAGTCTAATAACCTGAATTGCAATGCTAAAACTGATAGACGGGAACTGTAAAGGCTTTAAAATGGGTGTTATGTTTGCTCTCCATCTGGCCCCAGTCACCACTAAAGCAGCAGAGTTCTCAATCAATAGTAAATTATTTGTAGCTCAGTGCACAGCCGTGATATTACATAATAGTTTACAACTGGACTATAAATGTTGCAACTGTTCCTGAGTTTCTTCAGTAAATAAAATATTCAAGTATCGGCTGTAGAGACTCAAAAGGAAAAATACAGTAATGAGACAAGTGACTCTTCATCTCCGTTCAGCCTCCCCTCTGAATAAAGCTGACTCACTGTGTTGCTGCTGAAAGGCTACTCAAAGGCAGCCTGGACGGCGGGCTGGAGGGGGGGTTGAGGTACCGAAGCCATATTTGCAGTCTGAAGTCATGCTGCAATTAAACACCTAGCAGACTCTATGATTCGGATGATAAGGTGCTGCCGAGAAATGCTGGATTCAAACAAACAAAACGAAAAAACCTTGCCACAAGATGCTGAGGGAGTCACAGAAGGAAGATGAGTGCTAAGGAGCAACTGGTGCATGAATGGAGTGGATCTATATGTAGGAAAATACCCACAGGCGGTCTTAAGAAAAAATCTATTCTTTCTGGTTTTGGTACATTTAACTAAATAACACTGGGAAGACAATAATTTCACAGCCCATGCACCATCCTTCACTGCTTGTCTCTGGGTTTGCGGGTGATTCAGAGTATTCTCACTTTTATCAGCGATCCTCTCATCTTTCTCGACGTTTCAGAGGCTTCTGGGGTTTCTGGTACCCGATGATGTAAGCCCTGGCAGGCAGAAATGGCAGCTGTGAAAATTCCCACTGGGATGCTACATGTACGTGTGTGTTCGTGTTCATGTGTGTGTGTGTGTGTGTTTGTGTGTGCATGGGTGTTAATGTGTGACTTTCTGTGATGATTTCATTCTGTTTTTTCAACTCTAACAGGTCCAGAGGAACTGGGATCAGGAATCGGACTGGGATAAACTCGCCTCCAGCTGGTCTGTCAGTCCATCGCTGTGTTCCCTCCAGGGATGATTCATATGGTTATCATCCAGTTTGGCATCAAGAAGTTTTCTTGAACACAACTACTCCCACATCTTCAGTAGCTCAAACCATCAATATTTTCTCAGCTGCTAGTGTTAAATTTCTCGGCCAAATCATATCATGCAGTCCTACTTTATGAGGACATGAATGGAGCACACATCGACATATATAACACTAGTTACAGTTACAGTGTTTTTACAGTGTTTTTTGGTGCCGTGTTGTGCTTTCCAGCTCATGTAATGCAATTAGCTGACACAAACAAACAAACTCACTTGGGACGGAGCAGTAATTACGCTAGAAATTGGCAACTGGGTTCTTTCCAGGTATCAGTGTGACTTCCAGTACACATTCAGGAACGTTAGGAAATATTGCACCATCCTCAATAAAACAATCCGGCACTGTAAAAACAATGTTTAAGCATTTCTGCATTCATTCTATGACTTTATGAAACACAGTCCCCTTCTGCTTAGGTGGGTCAGCAGGGAATAATTAAATATGGAAGAAGGTGTAGTTGTGTTCATAAATAAACAAAAACTACTATCATGAGCAAGACTAACATCTGTCACATATGCAGATTTATGATGCATAACATACTCAACAGCCTTCTTTGACTGTTTTTATGGTCGACAAAGGGATAGTTTTATTTGCTGCTAACGTTTATCATTGTTATCATGAATCTGTTGGAAGCTTTTCTGTGTATCTCAAACACTGTCTGCATGCTTGTTTGTGCTCTTTATTTTTTATCAGCTATCTATCAATAAGTTTCTCTGACTTATTGATGCTTATACTTCAACAATCTAAACCTTGAGAAGTCAGATAAACACTGTTACTTTGTCTTATTTATGTGTTCATATATTAATTTTTGGCACTGCTGGCTGCAGGAATAGTGGCAAAAATAATACAGAGCACCGTTCAACAGCTGAATTCATCACTGATTAACTTTATTTAATCAGATTTGTACAAACAAAGCATTGTTGTTAATACTTATGTCTGTAGTCCTACCTTTTTTTTTTACGTTTTTGGAAAATTTTCTTTGCTTACTCGACAATGATGTGCATTGAGTGATACATCCATCTAACTTCCATCTGTATTATTTTGCAAATTAAATATTAACATTCCTCTAAAACCACATGAATTTATTTTTTAATCAAGGAGATTTAGTCGAGCAGTCTGTCTGGATCTCAAGTAGGTTTTTGACATATTAAATTATAATTTTCTTCAAAAAAATGAATTACATAAAGTATATCAAAGTTTAGTTAAATTATAACTTTGAATTTATTTTATGTTTACAAAGCAGAATTTTTAACAGGCTGACAAATTTGAAAATGGAAATTCATATCAGGTGGTACCCTGCATTAAAATTTTGATATATTACATACATTGTATAGCACAAAGTATAGCACAAAGTATGATTAGCATTTACTGTTTTTAGTATATTTACATGTGTTTCAGTACACATCTACCCCAAATATCACATCTTTTGGGACATTTTGTCCAGGTTCAACTACATCAATGTGCAAACAGCAAGACTCTCTTTACCAGACTACACACACACATACACACACACACAACTGGCTTACTGCAGCTGCTCAGTGTGCACCAGGATTCATTTAGGGCAATGTGACATGTATTTGTGTATCTGTGTCAGTGTGAGGCTAGCAAACCAGGCTGGGCTCCAAATGCAGCTCGCTTTGCCCACATTAATAAGATTTCCATTCATTTTTTTGTTTGTAGTACAACGTTTTGTCCACGGGAGGGCGGTATAGCTGTGGTGTGACTATGACAGCCTACGTGCATTACTGTCTAAATGTTTTCAGTGTTCCAGGAAGAGAGCCTCCCTCTCAAATGGTCAGTGTTCAGCACCTGATAATGAGACTACTTCCGCTCTTGTGAATCTCTTTTCAATTTAAAATCTAAACAGAAAACGGTCCCCGCTGAATGTTAAACAATGTGCTGTCCTTTGGTCGCAGGTAATGTTTACAGGCTTGTAGTGAGTTAGTCAGAGTAATGTTGGAGAGGAAGCTACTCTCAAAGTTTTTTGAAATGGTAAGATTTAACAAAAGATTAAATGTATTATAAAATATGGCCAATATGCCAGAGTGGTTCCTATCAAAAAGGCACTTATGACCTGCAAGGTTGGGTAATATTATTCTGGTGATAAGTGTAGTTTGGTTAACATCAATTATAGCTGATAATAAAGAATTTTTCATGATTATGTCAACACATACAATGTATTTATTTTTCGGATATGTAAACTCTTTTTATGTATTTATTTCACTTTAACATCTCAGCCTTTATTTTGAAAATACAAGGAACGGAAGAACGTTCTGTAGCTGTGGTTGCTGCTAGCTTACATGCTAACCTGAATACAGGAACCAAAATCAACATTACTTCTCTGCAG
>JAQNCA010000005.1:1421490-1443320 GCA_029783725.1 Acanthurus tractus | reverse complement strand
TTGTTGTCCAGTGACTCAGAAGGAGTAGTCAGTTCATGGCTTAGGTGCTGCTGTGTGTCGTAGTTGCAGTGATGTTGATGATGCTGTCTGTGGTGCATTTAAATCTGAAATTAGATTGTGATCAACAAGTCCATTTGGAATCAAAAGAGACTACAGACATCTCTGTCAAAATAAAATACAAACAGCAATCAAAATACTGACTCTGTGTTCATAGCTCTAGTCACTGTGATACTGCTGTGCTGCAACAAGACCAGTGTTCACTGCTGCACGGATCTCATTTCAACAATTGTTGCTACAAACTTCGTATTGGTGAATAAACTCACGATGCCACTGTTCACTATGATCACTGCTGAATTTGCTCACGTTGAGCAATGAGTTTGTAGACTTGTATTTAGAAGATGTCCTTGGGCTTTGCATAGAATTCTGACAGTCAAAATTATTTTGACAGTCAAATTATTTTGACTGTCCATTCCTTTTTTATTTTGGTACTGGCCAAGCTCATTTTCAGCTTGTATGAATCTGATGTTTTACCTGTAAGACTTATGTTTTAATGCCTTACTGCATCTGTGTTGACAAACCATCAGATTCCCACTGAGTGTACTTTCTACTTACAGTTCACTAGAGATGATAATGAAAAATTGATGCACAGAAGAATATCCATTCTTATTTCTATGATCCACAATTGATTCATAAAATTTGATTTGTGAAGAAAACTAAAAAGGTATAACTTAATTGCAGTCACTTACAGCTCCAGACAGTCTGCAGTGCACACACACTGGACTTATCTCAGAACTGTCAGCATTTATTATGACCATTGAACATTAATAATGACCACCTGTGGGGCCCTACAACTTACAACATTGAAAACTAATTGCTGTTACAGTTTAAACCACAAGGGAGGCTTGGAAATTTTCATGCTTCTCCAGGGCTGGCATTTTATAGCAGGGATGAGAAGAGACTCTGTGATGTGTTACAGAAGCATTTAGACTTAACTAGCATTTAGACTAGTTAGCATGTGCTTTTGGTGTTAGGGAGTGTTATGTTGAAATCTTTCATATGTTTTCAGCAAATGACAGACACCAAGCTGTCATTGTTCTTGGTTGATTGATTAAATTGATTAAAGAGATGTTCCTTACCTGTGCAGGTAGCAGAGGCCAGGTATTTCTTTCTTTATGATAAACTTAATAAATTAACAGGCTGGATCTGATTTATTTTAAAGCCCTCTTTGCTTCTCCTACACTACATTGTGTACTTTGCATATATCAACCAAAGCTCACCTTAATTAAATTTATGACGTGAATGTCATGAAAGTCTCAGAAGTTGAGTAAGATGTTAATTTTTGTTCAGCATTTTGATGGACAGTTGTGAAACTTCTGGCATAATTAACTGTTGTCTAACATTTTAATCGATGTAATAATATGACACCATTTAATTAAAAAAACAATCAAATTGATCATAATGTGATCAATCAAACAGACAAAGCTGACAGATTATGCAGTTATAATTGACTGAAAAGGTGGACAGAGATACCAGCCATTCTGTCACTTAGTATTTTTACAAAACCTGGCAAAGGTGTGTTACTTGCATGCCATATTAATCAGAGCACAGATGCCAAATTGCCTAGTTCCCATACAGCTTGTTTTGCTAAAAAGAAAACAATATCACTGAAAGGATATTTTTTCAACTGAGGCTGCCACAGTTCTCAATCCACATCAACCCCAGCTTGGCGACATCACTTCATCACTTCAAGGAAATTTAACAAAATTGTCTAGATATGAAAAATAAATTTTCTACGACTTTATAAAAATGCAAGATACAATCAGAAACTTCTAAGACTGATGTGGAGAGGCTGCACAGTAATGTGCATTAATTAGGTGTAAGCAGTTACTTTTGCCTCTATATCCTTAGCACATGGGTTACATGAAATTTTGTCACAGTTTGGTTGCATTAGGATTTAATCATGACATGAAAATTGGGTCTGCAGCTACAACCCAGAGACCAAACTTAATTCCTGGGAACAGAGAGAAATTGCAGGGAGCCATAACCAGTTAATTTGTGGGTTGTGTGTTTTTCCTCATGTGTTTGTGTGTACATGTGTGTGTTGTTGTGTGGTTGTTAAAGGAGAGAAGTTTGCTCATTTCCAAATGTTTTCTCTCAGATACCTCAGAACATCACAGTAGTGTAGTACATGGTCATTGTCACATTCAGCACTGTGCTGCTTCACTTGAGTGTCAGGTTATTACAAATGTGCACATACCAGTGGTCACAGAAAATCATGTAACCTGGGTGCTGATATTGAAGGGTTGTAACTTTGAATACTTACAAATGTTATTTTGTGCACCTGCTCAATGTATATTACTGTAGAGCAGGCCTAAGGGGGACCGGAACATTCACAGAAGTTTTTATTAATACCAAGTAGTACAATTGCTACCTGGTATTAACACACAAATGTAGTACAACAACTATCTCAGTATATTTTTAATTGAATTAAGAATTTATTAGCCAAAATGGGTTCTTCAAGGTGTCCCTGGGATGAAAATTTAAGGTTTTGAGAAGGAACAATAATACCTCCGAGATCTTTGTGAATTAGTTTTATGCAAATTACCATCTCAGAAATGGCTCAATATGAATTTACCTTTCAATAAGCATTCATATGATGTGATGTTTTTTTATATTTTTACTGTTTATGGCAGCTTATGGAAATGTGTTTGATTTTCCTTTTGGTACAGCCATCTCAGCTGTTCTTAAAATCATCATTGTGTGCTCCAGAGGAGCAGAGTTCATACAGCCGCTGGAAAATGCGGCTCTAGCATTTAAAGAGACCCCCAGGAGCAAAGGCAAGCTCTGAAATAATTTCACCTTCCCTTAATTTGGCTACAAAAACCCCCCACAGAACCTGTCCTCAAGTTCCTCCTATTAAAAGTGGTTTAAGCTTTTGAGAGACAAAAATCTATTGTTGTATTAGCCACGGGGTAATCAGTCTATTGTGAATTTTTGTGATACTGACAGTTTTTTTAAATGTCTTAGGGTGTTTTTTAAGGGCTGTCACACATCTGGCCTGTACTGTTTGGCTGAACTGTACAGTATCAGTATGTTGAAGGGTTTTTTTCCCCCCATTAATATTAAGGAAGAACTGTAAATATTTCTGTATATGTAATAAATGTGCATAGAGGCTTTACACCTTTGCTGCTTTTGACTTAGATGAGGAAAATGAGCCAGGATCCTATAGTAGACCACTTACATGGCAAATTGAAATGGAACGCTTTGGCTGACTGTCTTGATTGCTTGAAGCCATTTGGATGAAACGCTCTGTCAAGCTCAACATACTGTGTGTCCATTATACTGTCTTGGTTTACTTTGGACTGACTAAAACCATATAGTAGTAGCCAGGGGCAGTAATTTTCTCAGAGAGGCGGGTAAGTTGACATGTGACATGAAAGTCACAAGGAAAGCAGGGAAAATATCACAGTTGCTCTATGATAGGACTCGTGAGCATCATCAAATGCTCTCACACTCTGCCTAAGGACACCATCAGTGTTTCGTACAAAACCCTACAGTTCATTGACCTAGTAAAAATACATTGAGCCCACAAAAAAAAAAAAACTTTTGGCAAAGTCAACACAAATGACACCTGACAGCAGAAATGGTTAATTAACAATTGCTCTGGTCGTTATAATCCAAAACATACCTACCAATCTTTAGGTAAGATACACCCTTTTACTTTTTCTGACTGTAAAAATTTAATTGTTTCCTATTACAGATGGCAGAGAAAAAAACATCTTGCTAATATAGGAATTTAACGTGGTGCTAAACTGAAAAAAAGGATCATGATTGAATCTTCATATTTAACAGGCTATAAACAAAAGTTTGACTGATAAAAAATTCTGAGTCGTGTCCAGCCTCAAACATTTTCTATTTGCAATTGTACGTTTATGGTATACCGAGGATGAAGTGGGTGTGTGCCAGCAGTTGGAGGGGGTAAATGATGGTTTTCTCAAGCATTAGTGCAAAACATAATGCTAGGGCTCTTTTATGTGATTAAGGAAAGTGGAAAAATAGTTTTAATTTATTATGAAACTGCAGGGACAAATTAGATTGTCTAAATTATCTCAGTTAATGGGAAAACATTGATTAGTTGATTGAACTATTTTGATAATTTATTTATGACTTCAGCTATTTCTTAAGTAGAAGTGCTGAATGTTCACAGAATCCAGCCAGAGCGGCATGATTAAACTGTCTCGACAGGGGATCCCAGTAAAATTGATTGCAATTAAGATGATAACCTTTGGACATTTTTACTTGGTTACATCTAACAGTCTGTCACACAGTGGAACTAAGTGGGACAAACAGCCAGTCAGTCTGCAGGCTGGCACATCACTATTTTATTGCTGCAAAACTGTGTTTGAGCAACTGGTTCAGCTTGATGGTGGCATCAGTTTATATTGTGATGGATATGGATATTGATTGATAAAGGGAAAGTATCACAGTCGTAACATTTGCCATTTTGCCCAGCCCTGATTACAGCTATTTCAGTCTGTGGACTTTGTTCCCCGCTGTGATTAAGGTGCATAAAGGAAAATGTACAAGAATAATCTTTCATGAAGCATCAAACTTAAAATGAAGCTAAATGCTGTGACTGCAAGTGACCAGGTTTCACTTCTTATTGCCTTGCCAGTTAATGTTAGTGTTGTAGTGTCGTAGTTTTGCTTTTGCGCTGTTATGGCCATAATTCATCATCAAAGACCCACAGATCAGATTTAAGGCTTGAGCCAACATCAAAGTGCGCTTATTTATCATATTTAGTGTGATCTTAGATATCATTTCTGTGTCTTCACGCTTCAGTTGCCTGTCAGCTGCAAAGTAAATCTCAGTCTGAGTGATTTTGTGTCTGATGTGTGTGTGTAAGAACCTCGGTGCTAATAAAGAAGGACCAGCTTGTATGTGCAACAAATATTGCACATGCAGGAACAAATGCTGTCAAGCTGTCTAACTATGAAATGATGTTGACTATGGAAGAAATATCAAGATAAAACTCTGTCTTATATCTATAACCAGGCTATAGCTGGAACTTTTGCTTTTTTTTCATCACCACAGTTGTTTTTTAAAAAGTTATACCATAGTGGGGGACTACAGCCCTCTATTCTGTAAAACAAATGGCACATATTGTGTCCAAAAAAAAAAAGTCTAAATCTTAGGCCATGATTTATTGTGTTGACCTTTACTATGGTGAACAAGTGGTGTGGGGGGAAATTAAGATTTTTTGATGGATCATTATGCATATCTGTGAGACTCTTCACCAAGTCTGTGGTGAAGAAGATAACTCAATGCCCAGTCTTTAATCTCAAAAACCTTGTGCCTGCTCAGCATCTACTACAATGATGGCTTCCCTTAGGCTAACATTTCAGCAGAAAGGCTGCTCTCCACTGCTGGTGAACATATCATTTAAAACATAGTGGAGCACTCCACCTCCCCGTTATCTTCCTATACTTATGCAAGCAGGAGACTGTCAGATGCTTTTACATGATTTGATTCATTAATTAATGCTTTTAAGTTTAAAAAGGATATATGTAATCAAGTAAGGATTACAAATTATTTTGAATTAGCAATTTTTTTTTTAAAAGGCAAACATGTTTGGTGCACCAAGATTCATCTCGAACCAATTTTATGTTTCATCGAATCCCTCTGAATTGGATTTAAATCCTGAAGTGCCAGAGACCCCCCCTCAAATAAACAGCGTGTAAATGCAACTAGGTGTGATTTGCACGGTTGTGGGCTCCATCTGTATACCAACAATTTCACTGCAGTCAAACTGGCTGGCCATGAAACAAATTTAGGTGTCCTGCTGGCCTGGTAACTGATAAAATGGATTGTCATCATTTGCTGTAGTACCTGCCAGCTACAGTTTAAGAAGAGTACCAACACTCCAAATTATGTCTGGTTGCTTGCCGAGGTGGCTGGCAGAGTACTTCAATTTCCAGCTGCAAGACGAACTTAGCCTGGGTTTATTTTTTCTCATTCTAGTATTTTACTGCATTTTTCAGTAGTGGTGTTCACTGCTGTAGTTTTGAACTTACAGCAAATCTGTTGATTTACAATAAGTGGAAGTTTGCCAGCAAATCATATTTTGAAAAAGACATAACATTTGTTTTACACAAGAAATTTATTATTATTTAGGTCACTGTGCTCAGATTCAGCCTTATGAAGGCATACTCTTGGTGCACGAGTATCTATGCCTATTCAAACTCTGTTTTCAGAACAGCAGGAACATACAGAATTGGATATAAATATAAGTTCATCTTTTTGGATCATGCTCTTCATAACTTCACTGAGACTTATCCTAATTAATTTGTCTGTTGTCAGGTTTTCATCTAGTACAGTTGTATTACAGCGAACAGCCTGAAGGATGAGGAGTGGACTTCCATCAAGAATAATCTCCTCATTAACACTGAGGCTTTTTTATCAGATCCACTCTTTGTGTCTCATTTTCTCTGTTTCTTCCCCTTGTTTTCATCTTTTTCATGTGATCCTAATGTTTCTTCCGTAGAGCAGAGCTGCAGACATTCAGATTGTATCAGGAGGTAGAGTGCATGACTTTGTGTCTGGTATATGAAACAGGGTTTTTACCTGAGCACTGGCTGTGCTCCAGTACAGGTCTTACATGGTTTCCATGTTTCTGCCAAAAAATGCAGTTTTTGGCTTCACTGATTCAGTCTCAATTTAGTAAACAGAGGACATAAACTTAAAGTCTGTATACAGATCAAATCAAAACAGCTTTGTTCATTTAAGATTTATGAATTTCTTAAGTTTAACTTCTACTTAACAAAAGCAAAAAAAGGCTGCACATACATTTGAAAAGTAACCATTATGTGAAATTATGAAATACTTTTGTCACTGAAGGTTGAAGATGCACACACAGTGAAAACATCATAACTTCACACATGCCAGCTTGCCAGAGCAAGGCTCTTTACCTTGTTCAAGAGTTGTGGAGGAAATTGAGCATGTTTCACTTCATTTTTGACCTACCAGCGGGTTAAAAAACAAACACAAACAAACAAACAAAAGCTAGAAGGAAGAAACTTTGATAAGAGTATATTTGACAGAGCTTTGGTGATTTTGTTAGTGCTAAGATCATTAAATGATATCATACATCTAACAGTTTATTTATCATTTCCCAGGTTGGATCACATTAGGCTGCTGTAATATAGGATTTGACATCCATGACAAGACTTTTAAGATGTACACACCAATTTAGCTCCATTAGGGCTAATTAGTGCCAATAAGCTGTTTCTCAATCTATTGTTACTGAGGGAACTAAGCTCCCATAGGGGCTACACAGCCTCCATGAGTCAAACTAGAAACTACTTTACACCACAATTTTGCAGACAGACTCCATACACAGAGTCAAGGTAATGCCATAGTGTGCCTGAGGTTATTTGAGTTAACTTTATATAAGACAGCCATATTCATAAATTATAAGCATAAGATTGTCGTTTTTGGAGTTTGCATCATTAATTATTCAGACCGAAGATAACTGCAGTCGTTGTTAAGATAAAGCAGGTTTCTCTTAAGCAAAACATAAGATAGATCCTCTGTCTCCATGAAGTCATTCTTTCTGATAACTTTGTGTTATTATGTGGGCAGTGCCACAGTTTATTAACTGTTTTAAGATTGTGCCATATTTTCCACACTCCAGATCAGATGTTATTTAGTTAAATGAAAAAAAAAGTTTACAACTGTATTCAAGGTTCAAGAAAAACAATCACATGATACAAAGCTCCAAAAATGCTACCGTTCTTTTAAACAGAAAATTGGTGGTGGAGAGCAAGTCTTGATGGGTTATTTCATATCGTGGTGTTGTTGAATAGCAAACAGCTATTTTTTTACAGCTCCCAACATAGAGATGAGGACAGTATTTTATTGCTCTACTTTTGTGTCATAAAAGAATTTTCATTAACCAAGGAGTGTAATTGAAAATGACAACCGTAAAGACTGTCTCTCCTGTCTCCCCTTATACAGGAGAGTTCAGGGCCATCAAATTTTGTCTTTATAAATAAAAGAACAGGATTGCAAACTAAGTATAACCAAGAGCTTTTGAGTAGCGTGACTCTTGTCAACATAGATGACAATCTTGCAATTTATTCAATCAGTAAATGCAGATTTAAAAAGATGATGATCAAAAAATAAGCTTTTGCAATGATGATCATTGCTATGCCTAGGCCTGTCACAATGAATGATATCATGGGATCAATTAAGGGATTATTATCTGCGCAGTTTTCCTCACACTGGCCATTATCAAAATGACAAAATGAAAGAAAAAAAGCACTTTGAATGGGAGTGCTTCAATGAAACACCCTCTAACCCTCTAAATGTTAGATGCCACAACTCCTCTTTGGCTGTGGTTGACAGCTGTAGTAATCCAAATGAAGTCAGACACCAAAAAACCTGTGCTGTCTGGCAAAAGCACTAGATTTGCAACTTAACTGTGTGTCAAAAAGAATTGTCTGTTGCAACATCATGATATTTGAAGCTGCTTTGTAATCACTTGAAGAGGCTTGCAGTGGAGGAAGAATTCTGTAGATACCTGCAGATTTTGCAGGGTGTTACAGAATAGGGCAATGGACGTTGCTCCTGATTCACTTCAGTTATAAATACTACAAGTGCAGGGGAGGGAAACTGGATACTCGGCACCTTAACATCCGCTAAAAGTGGTGGGCTTCACACTTTCTGTTATGTGGGAGCTACATGTTAAAAAAAATGGAGGGCAAGGCTCTTGGGCTTTTGATAGACGCAAATTTATGGAGCTCTGTGGCCTAAATGTAGGGCTCAAAGACCACAACCAGTGATGCAATAACAAAACACAAGTGATAATTAGATTGTATGAAGACAAGAGTGTTCAGTCTTAGCAGCTAAAGAGCTAAAGAGCTAAATGGCAGTTACAATAAGGATAATGACGAGTGACTTCAGAAAAACCCCTGTAAATCTTAGAGAATTGAGTCAGGGCAGCTGGAGAACATCAGAGGCCACACCAGAAAGCATTTTCTCCACAAAATATGATCCATATCTGGCTTGTGAGATAGAGTGCTGTAAAGCATTGTGCAGGGTTAGTACCCTTTTTGTACCCACCCCTTCAAGTAAAATAGTGCAGTGACCGGTGATTGTGGTGCAGGGTGATTGGTACGGATACACTGTTCACACTGTTACAGGTCCAGGCACCATCAAAAGATTTTTAAGCTGTTTATTTAAGGTGAAAAAGTTACATAATTTTTTCCTTAAAACAATGAAAATGAAGTTGAGAATTCTAAATATGAAATTAGATCATGGCCCTCAGGTTTCCAAAGTTTTAATCTCAAATAATACTTTCTAAATTCAAAAGCAATTCAGCTCCCCATCTTCATAACTAGCAGAACCACACAAGCTGTCTCAGAGCCACAAGGGCCTGATCATAAATTTGCCTTCTTGTACCACAGCTGTGACACGCAGGCTGTTGGATTTATAATTGGCCTGGGGATGGGAAGTGGAATCTCCTATGTTGATTTTTTTTTTTTTTTTTTTTCTGTGTCATTGCTTCTGGGAAACCTTTTGAAGCAACGAAGATAGTCAGAAATTCCTGCATAATGGTGAGCTGGGCCAAATGGGAAATGGGAGCATGCTTATAGATGTTTCTAACTGAAGGTTTGACACGGAGTTCCTCTATCATCAAGCTCTTTTCAACCTGGACAGCCATATCTGGCTGAAAAGCATCCAACCAGGCTTAGTGCTTAATTGTTTTATGCTAGCTGCAGGAGATGAACTCCTGTGATTTATACAAAGGAATTAGCCAGCCATGATATAGGTCAGAAGGGCTGAATGTGAACAAGAGTACAGAGTGAGAGCTGGCAGGACTCAGGTGTTAACCTGATGCATACACCAACAATTATAGATGGATTATGCATGCATTTGCACACATATGGGAGGGAGAAAGGTTCACAGATACAGAGACGGAAAGGAGAACAAGCATATCGCATGACCTTGGTAGAAGCATTTACAAAACACCACTTACTATGAAAGATACTGAGGATTGTATACTATAGTACAATGAAAGTACTGTATTGTAGTAAATGTTTTCAATGCCAGTAGTTCAGCTTGTTTTTCCTTTGCTTGAGAAATTTGTTTTTATAAACTGCTCTGACAATATTTAGACTGATTAACGGCTGTATGAGGAAAATGAATGATCACCAACTGTTAAACTCAACACCTAAAAGGTGGAAGAAAGCCGTTTTGGGCAAATAATTTAAGCAATGTAAAGTAGAAGGCAATACTAGGTAGAGTACAGCAAAGATGAATGAGACAGTTAAGAACAAGATCAGAAAAAAGCAGGAAAGAGGCTGCACATAAATGTGTTTGCCACTTTTAGTTGTAACTAGTGGGAGGAAACTTTTAGGGCAGGGACAGAATGAATCAAATAAGAGGGAGAGGATGCTATTACCACACTTCAGCTAGGGGCTACCTTAGAGGTACAGCAATGCACCCGGGTCATTGGTCCAAACAAAGTAAAGAAACTGTTTAAAAGTTGATGATGATGACACCAAGAGCTACAGCTCACAGAAACAAAAGCTCTGCTGCCTTATCAATCATCAACATGGGCCTTTCCTCTCTGCCCACATTGTTTATGGGCTTGCAGGAGGCAAACTTGTCCACATCAGTAAAAAGTCTAAGACTGTTTTTTGTGAGAAATCTTGCCTGACAAGAAGCAAACACTGTGCTCAAGTGTCAGAGATTGACTATGGAGACACTCCACAGGAAAAAGAGATTCTTGACTTAAATTGCCCACATACAAGGATAGCCTGAGTCTAAAACCACCTTCATGTGCTCGTCCTGAGTAGGAACCGTGCAGTGGAAATGTAGCCATGTGTTCATCTGTCTGTGCATGGTATAGGGTTGGATAAAAAGATCTCAAATTTTTCTTACCATTAGAGATGCATGACATTTATCAGTGCTGATCAATTAGTGGTTGATGGATGGAAATGTGTAATTATAGCTACTTTTTAGTATGTGTTGTAGATAGAGCCAATAATATAAAACCAAATTCTCTTTATTGATTTGACAGGTGCAGCATCTACGAAATCTGGTAGAGTAGGTGGTAATGTGCCCCTCTAAAGTTGATTTGCCAATTACCAAATCGATTTGATGGAAAAGTAATCGAGGGAGCTGATGATTTAAAATAGAGCAACCTCATCTAGTATAAATAAACTGTAGCATTAAAAATAAATCACAGTGAAAAACAAAAAGAAATGTGAAAAAAAGGTCTAAAGCTCTTTGGAATTAAATATAAACTACCAATTAGCTTTGTATTTCCCTTAAATGAAAATGGGAACATTTATATGCAGTTTCAATCAAACTGAAATGCAATTAATTAAATGTCATGCCTCAGTGCTGCAAGTCTACAACTTTTAAGTGTTTTATATCTGCCGTTTTTTACTCACCACATTGCTGTAAATTTGTTTTCTTGCCGTGTAGGTGGTGACAAAAATAATGCACCAGGATAATGACCCTTTTTTGAGTGAGAACAGAAACTCACTTAACATCTCTAGCATCAGAACAATAACAATAGCATCACATGGCAATTACAATAATTAACTCCCCCCTGTTCATGGTGTTGATCCTGTCCTTTGCTCAGAAGGAATATGCTTGTGGACCTGAGTGTTATTTCAATGTGTCCACATTTTCAGTTGCTGTTCTTCTTTAAAGTAGCTGCTAACTGCCTTAAGCTCGTTTTTCAAAGCTCCTATGTAACATATAAGACTATTTAAATCTCCCTTCCGCACTTTGGCTCAAAATTGTTGTTAAACTTACTTAAATACATTTTCTCATACATTTACATTTTTTTCACCATTTTTGTTATGCCAAAATCATTTTATAAACTAACATTTAACAAAAGTATCTCTAAAATTTGTGAATCACTTTGGAAAGATGGTAGATAGGACTTCTAATTCTAATGTTAGCTGATTTTATCAACCCACCCCTAATCTCTGTGTCCGTAATTTCCCTTGTGGTTGGAGTAAAACTACATTCAAATGCTTTTTGCAGTCAATAATGGCCCAGTGATCTTATTGCTTTGGATAAATGACTAAACTTGCTCTCCATGACCTCTATATGTGTGTTTGTCTGTGTGAGTGTGTGTCTGTTGTTGCCATGGTTACATGGCATCTAGTCTGTGCTCCTCTCCCCAGAGCCTTGTGTTTTCATGGCCTAAAAAAAAAAAAAAACCCTCTTAGATACCCCACTAGGCATTCGGACAACTGCTGCTTCTCTCTAGTTGCCATGGAAAGCGCTGGCTTTTGCAGAGCAGCAAATTTCATGATGCCGGTGTAAAAGAAATTCCAGTGATTGAATTGAAGGCCTATAGAATGAGACAGTGATTACAGGAAGCCTGACATGACTGAAAAAACTAATTGAAAGAGGCGGTATAATGGGCTGGGGGACATGAAAACATATGCGTAAGTAGGACTTGGTGTGGTCACCTGGCTTGATAGCTGCAGCCAACGCTTCTCGTCATCAAGATAACATGTTCACATGTTTGATATTACGTAAGAGGTTAAGGAAATCTCAAAGGAATGCTACAGTAAATATGATTCAAGCCTGTAATGGTATAGTTTTTTCCCTATGATGGCACAAATGCAATATGACCTGTGGAATCCCAATCAAGTCAAATATTATCTGTAGATATCACAAGCCTCAAGCTTAAATTTAACTGATAATAACTGGGCTTACTTAAAAGACATCCTTCATGTTTAAGGCAAAGCTGATGTGAAGAGCAAAAGAAAAATTTCTTGCCAAAAGCCTTTAAACTGATAGTAAGAGATGATCATTTGATGATTGTTGTATCATTTTATTTGATATTGCTTACCACATTTCCCTATTGTAACTTTAACTTGCAAAAAAAAAAGATTAAAAAATTAAAAAAAAAACTGAATTGATGAAGGTAATAAGCTCAGCTCTGTGGTAGGCATCACAGGCAATAATGCAGTTATCACCAGAGCCCTTAAATGAGAGGAGAAAAGAGTGACATAGGACTTAAAGATGGAGGAGGGAATAAGAAGGGTCATGTATAGGAAGAGAGAAGAGGATGCAGAAAGCTCTTGTATTTTTGTGTAGGAATTAGTTTTCACCAGTGTTGTTAATTGTGTTATGTTTTGTGGCAACATACTGATTCTGTGTATACATATACGTTTATAAAACCAAATCAACACCTTTTAAAGATGATGGTGTCAGCTTAACCCTCTCATTTTCTTTTGTCATGCTCTCTTGTATCTCATAAAAATACATATATGTAAATAGTCATAAAGACATTAGCCAGTCATCAAACATTGGCACCATCTAAATATCACATTTAAATGCATATTGCTTAGGGCAGACTCACTCACAGAGGCACAGAGGACGGTGCACAGAGGAGGCGTGACACCCCCGGGGTGCAGACACACACACACAAACAACACAAACACACAGACTAATTGCAAAATTGCAATAACTAACCACATAGAAAACCTTATCACAGACCTTGAAATAGACAAAAAATATGTGTGCACTCTCACAAGACGGAAAGAAAAGCTGTATTTAACACACACACGCAAACTCTCACATTCCCACACAAGCTGTATCGCTAACTGGAAAGTACAGTACACAGTCATGAGGTACACATGCACATTAAAACCCCTTAAAGTCAATAAAGCACGTTTGAAGCAATTTTTACAAATGTATGCATTCAGTGCTACTAGCATATACACAGTAATTGCCATCTTAGTGTTGCAAAATATGTTTTTTTTTAATCAATTAAAGTCAGACATGCTGGGTTATGATTTCAATATTTATGAGCTGTTTCCAGGGCGATGTTATGTAACTCAGAAACTGTTTATTTTGGTCTCTGTTGGCCCCACATTCAGGGTCATGATGGAATTATAAAATGAATGCAAATTCTGTTTGTGTGAAGGATTATTAGTATAAATTATCCTGATTCCATTTCTCTTGCTTGTTTGTTTCTCTGTCTTATTGGCTTTGTGTCACAGTCTCCATTCTTTATCTTACTGCATTCTTTAACATTATATTTTCTTGTTTTTGCTCCCACATATCTTAGACAGATGTCTTTACTTTTGCTCCAACACTTGTCATAGCATGTCAGAATGGCCTTGGCTTACCCTGTCTCTTGTTCAGTTCAAGCTGGGATATGCGGCAGCTACAAATGAACTCAGACAGGATAAGCAGTTACAGAAAATGGATGGTTGACACATCCTTATCACACACAGATTGGCATCAAAACTGCCTGCCAAATTTTAAGAAAATATAAAGTAAAATCTGCAGTTTCTCCAAATTTCATTTAAAAAATTTAATAAAGTGACAAAAAAATGGTCCATGTAAGTAATTTAATGTGGTTTCAATCAGCAATCAGCACCACAATCAGAGCGTATACAAGAGGCACTGCATGCCAGAACACTTCTCTGTCTCTACCTCTTTTTTTATTACCCTGTGTTTCTCTTCAGAGCGTTTGCATTTGTCGGTCAGCAAGATTGGTTGAGAGAATGTTGATTAGTTGTTGATCATGGATGGCATAGTCATTTTGAATGGATAAAAATTAAATCAATACTCATATTGGTCGCCTAATAGACTTTCGTGGGAGTTAATACAACTGGGTGGTACACTCAAGCTCAGCTCCTAAAAACAGAAAATCAGTTTGTGATGTTGATGTAGCAGCTGGCTGTCATGCATATAGAAAATTTGTGAAACTCTCTTTCACAAAAGCACCAAACACTTTTGATCTTGTGTAGATGCCTTAGATAGGGGCCTGGTGGGTCTGTAAGTGGTTTTTTCTCTGATGTTGGCTCAGGTACCAAAGTCTTACTAACCACGTTTACAATAAAGATGCTTCTCATGTAGGCAGACTCACACCTTACAATTTGTCGCTCTTTTACCTTTTTCTAATCACAGTAATTTAATCAAATACTGTGCATATATATACACACTTGGATGCAAAATACTATTAATACTATAATAAAACATGACAAAACATGACATTAAATTACCAATGTTCAGGAAAAACCTTCAAATGAAAATAATAATCCACGCAGGCTTAGAGTAGAATGATAAAACATGTGTTAAAAAAATGAGTAGATTAATTATTCATAAAACGTGGTCAATATAATTTGTTTTATACCGACAACACAGTGCTTAGCTAAGTGCATTACACATGGTATAATTTACATACACCTGCAGTAGTTTGTCACACTTTCACAGACACTGAAAGCCATGGGTGTGATTGCACATACAGTTAAAATGTAATAGGTACTTATTTTATTGCCTACATTCTAATAGAAAAACACTGCCAAATTTAAACAGAATAATTTGTTTTAGTTTTTAAATTAAATTATATTGCACTCCTACTCCTGGCAATCCCTACCACTCTTCTCTCAGAAGATGTTAACATATTCTGGTATCTTGAATAAATTTATAAGTGATTTCTGTGAAAAAACATGGCTAAACATGTGAAACTGAAAGAGAAATCTATCACAGAAAAACATGGAGACATACTCACACACAAACACACAGAATTATTTTCTTATTTTGTCAGAGATGTTATGCGGTGCAGCTCTGTGGAGGCTCTGCAGCTGAGTCCACACGGATCACAGCAGGTCATCAGTTCCTCCCACATTTCTTACATTTATCCCACAGAAAGGTCATTAATAAACACATTCAAATGTTTGCACAAAGATGACAGTTGTTTCCAAATTTCTTGCATATTTTTTACATTCTAAGTTACATCTAACACATTTTAGTTTTTTAAAGAGGAACTGTGGCAAAAAATGTCACATATAGACTTATTGATCCTTAATATTTCATAGTTAAGGTAGTTTTGGAACAGACAACTTTAAGAATTTGACTGGATGATGCCAACATTCAGTACTGACTCAACAGTCAGAGGAAATTTGTTCTTCTTTTTGTGACTTTTCTTAGAAGTTTTTTTTCACTCTCTGTTAATATCAGTCATTCTTCTGAACAAATAAAATCTATGTTAAAGTTTATCCTTCCTCCCACATTTCATAAATATTATGTCATAATACAGAGGGTATGACCTGTAGATGTAATAATGATTAAATAATGGTCAAAACAGCAATACAATACTTTCTAGACAAACAAAGTGTGTCATCTATTGTTTATGTCCTCATGGAACACACATATGAGTTTGGGCAAGCTGCCACTCTACAACTTGGAGCAGAACTACAATTGTTATTATTTGGCTGTGTAAGTTGATATGACAGCTGAACGTAATTCAAAGATTTAAACAACTTTCTTTCTTTAGTAACAGCAAAACAACAGCCTGGTGTCATCGTCCTCTGGTTACCTTTTCTTCAGCATCCTGCTGTGTTTGTTTTTCATTTCTGACCCACATCCTCATGAGGTAGAGTTATGTCAACACCTTGGGGCATGTACCACCGTGTGAAACCACAGACAAGGTTACTCAGTCAGGCTCTGGCTGCCTTTTCATTGTGTTCCTATACACCTGTCCTATGGCTTGGAGCTCGTGTAACTGCAGAATAATGGGGTGGGTGGAGGGGGTTGCATCCAATTTAGAGAGTGATGGTGTTTTGTTTTCTATAATAATGTAAATTAGAATTGATCTGTTTTAATCTGGTTTTCTGTTTGTTTCTGAGGCTTCATTTTTTCCTATACTTTACTCTACTTTTTCAATTCTTCATCTTGTTATTCTTAGTAAAGTAAGACTTTAATTGAGGGATTTAAATTTATTGATCATAAGAAAATCAATCAACATATAATTTTACATTTTTTTCTTGAATAAAATCTTGAAGACAATCAAGTGAAAAAAAAGTGTCGTATTTCAAACAGAGAACACATAACTTTTCCTCGTTTTTGTCTTCTTAGACTCTTAATGTTTGTTCTTAAAGGTAAGCTTTAATAAATTTAATAGGAAAAAACAAAAAACAGCCCCCTGAACATCTGTCTTCCCTTAAATATTCTGACTGATGTGGAATACTTGTACTTCTGGTAGATCTTTGCTTTGATGAATAAAAAGATAACAAGGTTTCTGCGGGTCTTTAAGAGGTTTTCCAGTGCTTTTAAACATCGGCCTTTTTTGCTGATTTTGGTGTGCAGTTGACGGGACCTATCAAAGATTTGTAATTGTTCCAGTAGATCACTTTAAGGGGGAATTGCCACATGGCTGCAATATAAACCTTGAGGCCACAGTTGTTATTTTAAGTGTCCAACAACATTATTCATTCAGATTATTCTTTAAAAACATGGATTCTTTTGTGAAAGAGTTTTATTTAATTTGATGTTCTTTGCAATTTTCATATGGTTTTGTAAAATACTATTCTTTATTTATTTTTTAAGGCCGGGCTGTTTTCTTTTCATCCAGGGAACCTCTGGCAACCACTCTGTGAAAGCTAATGTTGATCCAAACAAAGAATAATTAACTAAAAAAACACTTAACTCCTGCTTTTTTCTGCCTGCTACAGGGAGGAGGAGGAGAGCTTGCGGGACAAGATTCGAGCAGATCATGAGCGAGCATTGCAGGAGGCAAAAGAGAAACTAAGAAAGTCACGTGAGGAGTTGCAGGCTGAGATTCAGACAGAGAAGAGCAAAGTAATGGAGGATCTGAAAAAGAAGGATGCAGGGCCTAAACCCCTGCCACCCGTCCCCATGCCCAAAGTGGTGGGTGTCAGTGATGGTGAGCCACCAGAGCCTGATGTCAAAGAGAAACGCGACAAGATCAGAGAGGTAAGATTACCTTTAACTAGCTATAGTTTTTAAACATATATGTGTCTAAGTCTGGTACATTTTTGCTGGTGTCACTTCTACAGGCATGTACATAGGAACCCATCATGGGGCAGATGAAGATAATTTAACTTCTTAAATACCTTTCACTCTGCTTTTGACTGTAAGGAGTGGAGCAAAAGCAGTCAAACACTGTATCACGACACAGCATCAGATCAGCATAAATTTGATCCATCTTACAGCTTATTTCTTATTACTTACTACTTATTTCTTTATTTAGAAAGATATTCTGTTATTTTTGAGCTGGTTTTCTTGTAAGTTCATTTACTTCCTTATTCCAAAATGGTGAAGAACACCAGAAGCTAAGTTTTCATTGAAACAATATTTTTAATGGTGTGTTACCTGCATACCAAATTAATCAGAGCACACAGGACCAAATATAACTGACTGCTGAAAAGAGTCTGATGCAGTGCTCAGTCTACATAAAACCCACCTGGGAAACAATATTTTATCACTTTCACCAGACTTACTGGAAAATAATGAGAGGGGATAAAACCACTGATCTGTTTCAGTTGAATATCCTCTCTTCCAGCCCCTCTAAAAACACAAAAAATCAGAATCTGTTGGCATGTTGGCTTGTCTTTCACCTGTTGTCATTGTGAAATAAATTTTGTGAAAAACAGTTGGTTAACGTGAACCCTTGCTCTCAGTCTTGGTATGTAATTGCTGTTTTGTAATGACCTCCTCCATTGGTGTACTCATTTGTGCTCATTTATACTTACCTGTTACATCTTTTAACTCCCCCTTTTAGCTAATTGTGTGACCTTTTTTACATATATTGAGAAAATAATTGCTAGGGGAAACTGCTTAGAGTTAATGGCTTTTGTTAAAGGGAAAGTTGCACCTATAATGTGTAGATTTTATGAGAAAAACAAGTGCCATAGATATTTTGTACCTTGTATTTGCATTCCAGCACAGGATGAGTGGCACACAGGATTTGTAGTATTACTCCACTGTGATAGATTGGCAAACATCCCTTTATCAACCTCATTTACACTGAGCTCTCTGAAAAAATGTAATAGACTAGGGGTAAAAACTTGTAGCCCCAAGATTTGTATGAGGCGAAATTTATATCCCAGCTATATATATGAGGACCAGCTTATGTTAAACTATACTGTATGTCTGAATCCATTTCTGTTGCTTAATGTCTTTCTTGGCGCCGGCTTTTATTAAAGGGAACAGCGAGCCAGACAGACAGTATCTGTGCAGAATGCAGATGGTGCTATCTGGTCCTGCTCTCTTTAGACATAAAGCCAACCCCAGCCTATCACCCTCTCTGTGCTCTTCTCCTTTATTTCTCCCCCCTGCAAGTTCTCTTGCATAATTACCTCATATCGTCTCTCTCGAAACAGCACTTGGAGTCAGAACACTCGCTGTGCAGGGGAGAAGGCCCATTCACTCAAAACCCGCCTTTGTCTCTAAATGCCCCTTTTGTTCCCTTCATAATTACCATTCAGAAAGAATGCCATACACTCCCAAATGGCCAAGAAACTAGCAGCTGTATGGGCCACAGTACAGCACAGCACTGCACATTCCCCTGTTTCTTGATTGCCAGTGCCTTGTGATTCCAAGGAGAAATCATAATCATGCACTGCCATACAACTGTGACTAAAACACTGGAGCTCCCTCTTTAAATCCTGTCTATAGGCAGACATTCAGCCCGCATTTTGATGTTGTAAGTCCAGAAAGGAGTATCAGCATCCTTTCAGAAAATAGTAATTCAGACAGTGGTCGTTGTTAAGCCTGTCTATAATCACATTACTTTGCATAAGATTATTCTATCTGTCTAACCTTAGGTCTTACACTGCCTGACACTGTCTGTCCTGCATTACTTCTTTATGTTGGACTGGTTTAAAATTGACTGTGAAGCATCAGTGATAAAGATGTACTGAATATCAATGTTTGACATTCAAATCTTCTGTTGAGGTTTTCTAATAAGGCTTAGAAGAAGAAGTCCATTTTTATGATGTAATCCTAATACTTGCCAAATATTTTCTGTTATTGACGAATAATTTTTATTAATGAAAAATCACTGAGGCCAATAACCACAATGTAAACTCTGCTCCTTGCTTTTGCTCCTAATGTACTTAACTCCTGAGAAGAAAATAATGTGAGTAGAGATTGTCTTTTTAAGTAAGTGCTCTGCAGTGTTCAGATTTATGACGATGTTCATGTGGATTTTGAACCATAACTTAAAAATATTATTCTGGGTGCACACATTGCAGTGTTTCGTTCACTCCATCTGGATATTATGGTGTCTTCATAAGTTTAATTTGACAGCACTGCACTTTTCTCTCCATACCTTAAATGCAAATCATTTGCATTCCAGTTTATCATTTTTAATTATATGCAATTAATAGGCTTTATGTTATTATATTATTTAAGCAGAAACAAACTGAAGACCCCTTAAAATGACAGACAATGAAAAATACAAGTTTATGGCAACGTACTGTGTGAGAGGTGAAAAATGATTGCCGTGTGTTGCTTGCATAAGTTTTGCAGGATCATTTGAAGATTTAGGTGAAGATAAACTCTCATTTTCAATCTAATACGTTAAAACAAACTCTGGGCTTTTCTTCAAATGGTTTAAGGTTAAAGGTCCCCAGTCCAAGCAAGATCCATATTCTCTCATAGGAGCTGTGGTCATCAGCAGCTGTTGATGTAGAATTTGAATGTCAGTATTATGAATGAAAATTTGCAATGCAGCCCTAGTTTAAGTTATTTTTATTTTAAAAATGCTGCATCCATGCCACATTTTTTACATGTTCAAAACTTTTATTGGGCCCTTACTTAAATTTTTAGAGTAGTTCATTTGCTCTATTTCAGTCACTTGACAGTCTATATTTAAAAGCTGAGGAGAACATTATTTTCTTGAAGTACTGTTTTTGAAAATATGTTAAGCTTGGTGACAAAGACATGTACTTGGACAAAGGGAAACTGACCAGTGGTAAATGTCATTCAATGCCAGTGTCTGTATGTTGGAATCTCCATGCCATTTTCCTGATATTTTCGAATATGCAATTTTTAGAAGCTGACTTTAAAAAATAGTGAAATAAATCAGATCTATCTGGGCACTTTAGCTTTTCTTTGACTTAGTCTTGCCAATCATACCCTTTGTTCTTCTAGAAATAGAAATAATTTTCTTATTCAAGCCAAACACACATTTCATTAACTATACAGAGCACAAAAACCCTCCTTCTCCGCCACTTCCATTAGCTCAGAACTCAGTGCTCAGTGCTCTTTAGCTGTTCTGATAATTACACAACCCAGACATTAATGGTCATTAAGCCATTGTCTGGAGATGGCAAGAGCTTTAGGGCAATAAAATCAAAGAATGGAATGGGACTGATGAATATTAACTTTTCCAGCACTATTCACCTGTCACATCATGAGGTGTTGTTTGCCTAGAGCTGTTGAAATTAGCTGACTCTTTCAGTTAGTGGGCCATGGTAAAAATGTGTAGTTCACTTTTCTTTTAAAGTTTGTTAATCATTAATGTTGGAAAAACACTAAACGGGTCTAGAATGCATAAATAAAATAAATGTTTAATAGTAGAGGGTAATGTTTCCCTTTGAGTTTGAATTGCTTTTCTGATGAGGAGTACCAAATATAAATGTTATTATTTATGCTCAGTCATATGTTATTGTTTGAAATATAGTAAATGTTATTCCTGCTTTAGGAGTACATTAACATTTTGCTCGTCATGATTTTTACACTTTAAAAGAGCAGATGAGAACGAGCTAAATGCAAATTTAAGATGACAGACCAACAGTTATGTTCAATTACTGACAGTGCCTAAATGATTACCTCTTTACATTTTATGATATGTTGTGTTGAAGTCACTGTGAAATTTAATTCTAGCCTAAGACCAAATGGCATAAATAAACAAAAAACTTGTTAACAGTACTTGCATTTAGGGCTGCAACGAATAGTCGACAAATAGTCATCATCTAGTACAGCTTGTGGAAGAGATATGGTAGTAGTAGAAAATGGAAGGAGGCTACTTT
>JAQNCA010000005.1:1404848-1416939 GCA_029783725.1 Acanthurus tractus | reverse complement strand
TAAATGATTACCTCTTTACATTTTATGATGTGTTGTGTTGAAGTCACTATGAAATTTAATTCTAACCTAAGACCAAATAGCATAAATAAACAAAAAACTTGTTAACAGTACTTGCATTTAGGGCTGCAACGAATAGTCGACGAATAGTCATCATCTAGTACAGCTTGTGGAAGAGATATGGTAGTAGTAGAAAATGGAAGGAGGCTACTTTGTGTTTGAAGTGGATCAATGCGTGAAAAATATTATGCAAATGATGCCATCAAATTTTTGAGACGAATGAAGGAAACACTCAACATAACTTGTCAGACAGACATGTAGTGTTCCTGTGTAGCCTACTAGGACTTAAACACAGGCCAAGGGCTACTGTGTTTAAGGTGACCACTACAACTATAGCATCTAGAAGTTGGCCACCGTACTTATTATTAAGTCTTTGTCGTTGGACATCAAGTTGTAGCAATAAAGTGTCATTAAATTTTTACTTTTGCTCGCACTATGTAAGTATACAGTTTGTTCTCTTGCCCATCAAGAACATCTCAGTCAGCCTAAACTCACACCAGTCTGCATTCAGAACCAGCAGGTCCACAGAGGATGTAGTCTCCACTACCCTCCACTCAGTCTTCACACGCCCTGAAGGAATCAACACCTACATCAAAATGATGGTTGTTGATTTGAGCTCAGCATTTAAACTTAACACCATGAGCTGAGTATTACGCTCTGCTACTTGATATCGACCTTCCTCACAAACAGATCAGGAGCTGCAGCTTTGTGAGAAGCAAAAACTACTGCTGCTTTTATACTACTACGTGTCAATGCAGTGCAAGACAGGAGGTCCACCTTCAAAAACTCAAACATTATTACTGATGTACCTCAGGGAAATGGTGCAAGACAACCTTCAATTGAGATCGGATCATTGATTATCGCAAAAGTCAAATCAAAAACAGCCTTGGAAACGAAAGAAGAATTTCTTATATCATAGTCTCATGGCCTACTTTGACTCATGGGAAGGCAGGCAGTACAGTGTTTGAAGGCCACAGAGCTGACTGCCGACTTGGCTTGCCAGTCAGTAAGCTTTGAATGTTGAGTGATAAGCAAATGATTACAGATTTGTGCCTGGCACTGAAGAGAGGACATTTCTCTCTCTAGAACTATAGACTGTGGCTGCAAAGCCCAGATAAATTGATGTTCAAAGCATTTCCCTTTAAGTTCCATGTAGCAGAGGTTTCTAATGGAAACACTGAATATCTGCAGAGATGACAGTGAGTCCTCTGCTACATCATTTGTACTAATACTTGCTCTCTTTTCTTTCTTTTCTTGGTTTCTATTTTTTATCCCTTGACCATCCTCCCTCATCCTCTCTCACTATCTTCAATGCCTTGAAAGATTTTGGGAGATAGCATTTCATGTTGATTTGTTTACTTCCAGCTTTAAATGTAACAGATTGTCTCCTAGCTGCTAATCTTGACATTGACACTTTTTAATTCACTTTCTTATTTTTACCTCAGTATCACTTGCTGTTCTTCACACCTCCTTCTCTTGCTCTTACATGAAAGTCTTTGCTTCTGTCTGCCTTTTAAAATCAAGTCAGTGTTTGTCTCTTTCAAAAACCTCAGCTGTTTTTTTTTCAGAATTCCCTTTTTTTGCTCAGAAACCGCTGATTCACTTAATGTTTGCCTTACCCTATCAAATCCGTCTCCCCCTGCTGTTTATTTACCAATTCCCTTTGTAAATATTATTTTATTTTTAAAAATAAAGACAAAATGAAAAATGACCTATCATAGAGAGATCAATTACATGATTAAGTGAAGGGGAGGCACAGTGAACCTCACCGATTAGAGCTGAGGTGATGGAGCGGGAATGACAGTGAAGCTGGCAGAGGACAGGATCCATGAACTCAATTCCACAATGACTCTCTGTCCCTCTGGGCCGCTGCTACTGCAGAAGAACAGCTCAGACTCCAGCTTCGTTTCTATTTCAAACACTAGATCAACAAAAGAAGCAACTCGGTCTGAGTTAATACCTGCAGAAATGCCTTTCTGCTGTTTGCCTGTCGCAGGGTTGAGCTCATTACTATCCTCAATGCAAATAGTTTTTCGATTTTGTCATTTTTACAGATAGAAGTTACTAGTGTACATATGGTGCATGTGTGTGAAGTGGGAGCAGGCATTAGTGTTAAACTGCTAGATTATGGAGATACATTGCATATTTGTACTGCATTAAAAAAGATCATCCCGTCATATCCCTAAATAAACTTCAGGTTCATCCTGTCTTAAGTTCGGAAGGCAAGACCTGACAGGGAGATGAGTTTTCACAGTTATTTCTCTTTACTGTTTGCAAAATATCTGCCCATGTATGTGTGTGTGTGTGTGTTTGTGTTTGTTTGCATGTCATGAATTAATAGGATGACCTGAGAGCTTCTATCTTGTTAACTGTACAAAACTTCCAGAGACAAAAGGACATTGACTGTATGCAAGGACTTAATGGATCAGGCTACTTCTTTTTTCATTAAAAATGAGGAGGCAGGATAGAAATCATTTTATGAGTCTGGCAACTTTTATATCAGACATTTGTAAATCTGGACTAGGCCTTACGTTGTTGAGTAATTATAGATGTGCACATTTTCAGAATTTAAAAATATTTTATGGACTGAATGGGAAAGCTTTATCATGTTAACATGCTTAATGTTTCTGCTCACCAACACTTTTTAGGATCTTTTTTGTGAAGCAGCACAAAGCATAGCTTAGCTTAACAAAATGTCCCTCCTGCTCTGCCCGTCATTGGCCCATTGTCCTCAAAAACCAAAAACAACAACAATGAAAATTAATATTGCTTTATGGATAACAACTTGTAGGGAGTTCAACAAAATGCCTTGTTTTTTTGTATTTTATAGATAGAAATTGGTACAGTTGGCATCGTGATGTCAATAGCAGAACTGTAGCAGTGGAAGTTTGTAGTGGAAGTAAATATTAGGTTAATATGTTATTTGTTAATATGTAATTTTACATTTTACAAGGGTAAACATGCTGTATACTAATTATTGCTTAAACCACTGACTTGGACCTATATAAAACCTGTCCGTCTCGAATCTGTTACTATGTCATTTTCATGGAAACTTTATTGTCACCTTCTTTTGGAGACCCTACGAATTTATTTACTTTGAAAGGAATTCAGTTTCACCACCCTGGTATAACTTCTGAAAGGTCTTCCGTTAGACTAGGAATCCTCCATGGGGTGAGTTGGAATGAGATGAGAAAGACGAGGGCGGATGGACGGGTAATTTAAATCAGTCAAACTTGCTCTGGAGGTCACTCAGAGCAGCATGTAACTCCAGCTCAGCTCTCCAGCTCTGCAGACATCCTAAAGCATTTTACCCTGTGCCTCCTCTGTAGTCGTTAAGCTTATTTTTACTTTCCTTTTTCCTCCAAACAATGGCAAAAGTGAAGGCCTTGCTTTCTGGTGCAGACTTTAAAGGGATTTATTAATAATTCAGTGCCCTGTGGTGGTCTTTGTACTGATATTGTGATTGTGTGTGTATGAGACTGTGGCACATCTGGAATAAGAGTGCATGAACCATGTTGGTTGGTCCTCAGGGGAACAGATGGCTTGAAGCAAAGTGTGCTTCTTTTTTAGAGCAGGCAGCAAGCAGGCAGTTGGCTGCCACTGTGAAGGTCACAGCTCCTTGTAGACCTTGCAGTCTTGTCGGACATCAAATAGAGGGTAACCTGCCTCCTCTGAAAAGGCAGCTTATACTCAAGTCATATGAAAGATCTGAGTGCTGTGGGTTAAGGGTATCTAGATATACTGGTACCTATGATTATGACAATAACTCATGCATGATAATATCATTTAACCAATGCAGCACCTCACTTTGATATCAAAGTTTATGAACATACACCTTAACCCTGATCTTCACCAACATATCTCCATATCCAAATGCATCAAAACTTTAGTCCTCCTCTACCCACACCCCTAATTTAGATTTATTCAAAACTTTTGTATTATTAGTATATTTTATAGGAGTCCATGCCGTTGCAAACTTTTGAGTCCACAGTGTAAGAAGACAGGATATTTTGCTCTTGTGCCCTCTTAATACAAAGGTGTTAAAAGGATGCAAGTGGTAGAGAAATATTTCTTACAAAAGTATGGCTTATAAAGGATTTGTAGAAAGGATTCCAGTGACTCCCAGCCTTACCAAGCAGCTGCCTCAAAAAAGGTGAATCAAGCAAAGAAACAGACTGTGTTTGCCTGTCTGTGTTACTTTGGAGAGTTGTCAGGGTAGAACAGGCTCTCTTCATCCTACACCAGAAGCTGCTGGTTGTTGTCATGCCTCACAGTCCCACGTGTAGTAAATCTCTGTGGGTACTAAGTAACAACAGGACAAACCACCACCAGGACTCACTGAGAATAACAGCTGAGAGTAATGGAGAATCCCATGAGGCATAAACTGAATGCAAGAGATGCAGCATGGAAACCTTTGATATGATGTAAATCAAACAAGATGTATTAAATGCAATACTGTTTATCCATTGGTTTTGATAGGGGCAAGGGATTTGTATTTGGTTTAGTTCTAAGACGTAGATGTATGATAGTTTTATGAAACTGGAATCGATGCCTGCAGTGTCTAATGGGGATTTGCAGAATTTTCTAAAGAAACATTCCTAAGCGAGTTTATCATGCAAACATTTTCGTTTACTGCAGATTACAGGATCTAGAATCTCAAGATATGCTTTTAGGGTCAAAATCAATGAAAAAGCACTAGCTCTTGCAATTAGGTGTTTAGTTAAAGTTGCATTAAGAAACATTTTGGCATCAAAAGCACAGTTATAGTACAGTGCTTTTATAGAGATTAAATTAGCACTGTATCTTAAATGAACAGTGTTGATAGTATAAACCATTCCACAAAAAAGCAGGATGAAATTGTTCCCACACTTGTAATTGAACCCTGGCTCCTTCGGCAAAAATTAAGGATCCTTACTGTGAAACCATGTAGGACCCGTAAATTATAAACAGCATGTTATGTAACCCTTCAACTAAGTTTAAAACTAATTAGAAGTGGATCTTCCCATAATTTTTAGCCGTGCTGGAACACTGTTATGAGATTTGAGGAATATACCAAGAGAAATTAGATTTGCCAAAAAAAATTAAATGATAATATATGATAGTTATATATGTATAAAATGGTTAGTGTGAAATCTTCAGCTATTCATGTAGTAAAAAAGTGGTATTTTGGCAGCTATGGACATGATCCATTAGTTGTATTGATGCCTTCACAGATGACAGATGTGCAAGCCTCCCATGTAATGGCATGAACACTAAGATAGCCTCATACCATCGCAGATGCTGGATTGTGGATTTTGCATCTGTGACAGTTGGATGAATCTTTTCCCACTTTATCCCTAAGGATACAGCACTGCTGTTTTAGAGTTGGGTGATTATTGTCTTACCTTTTTTAAATTAAGCAAAGCTTTTTGATTAATAACTAGTATTAGAGTGATGTGGGTTTAACTGTCAGAGAGTATTTGGAGTTATAGCTCAAGGAGTGAACTAGCCATTTTAGTCAATGCAAACTATTTTTTCCCTATTTTTCTTGTAGTTCCCAAGATGCTGTAATGAAAAGAGCTTGCTATTTGAATCAATCACTGAATTCCGTAGCTTAATGCTCAATTAGTATTCCGAGGCCGTTTAAGCAGCAGTTTGTCAACGTTGTCAAGTACCCTACTCTGCTGTGCTTGTCCTTGGCATATGGGCCAATCAACTTTTAATGAAACATCCAATCAGCACAGATTACAGGGAACCAGCCAATGTGTGTGTCCATGTCACGGTGTGTATTAATTTGATTTATAATCCTTGGTGTGTGCATGGAGTGAAAACACCAAGAGCACAATGAATTTTCTGCCCCCTGTCTTTATTAGCTTGGCTGGCTGCCTGCTTCTGGAAGGAGGGGGGTCTGGATACCCATCCTGGTGGCATGGCTGTAGAGCTGTACCAGCATATTTTGATTCTTAATTCAAATGTTGACATTCCAAGGAGCCTTTCATGCAGAGCATGAAAGAGCATGAAAAAGATCAATTTCAGTGTTTCATATATTGAACCTAGCTGAATGTGCTGTGACTGCACTAAACCTTGTTGTAAAGGCAACTCAAACCAAATTGTGTGAATGGTTAATAATCAACATACAAATACATATCAGGGACCTTTACAGATTGTTGCTTGTGAAGGAAGGTCGATAGAAGGGACAGAAGGCTACAGACAGCTGCTGAGCACTGGTGAGCTCTTGAGAAGAGAATTGGAACAAGACTAGAACATCTGGATCAAAAAGAAAGCCAAAGTCACAGCAGATTCTGCTCTGAGTTTAAAATTTATTTCTTAAAACTTTTTCGACAAAAAAAGTGGGTTTGTCTTCACTTGTGTGCAGCAGTGAGAGTCAGTTGTGCAAGGAGCGTGAGGGGAGAATTTATGTATTTTTTATGAGAAGTCAGAAAGAATCAAGACAAACAGTCAGAACTTCTACCCAAACCTCAACAGAAGGTTTGAATTCCAAAAAATTACATTTGCAGCAGCCTTATAAAGAGGCAAGAAGTTAGGCAGGCAGGTGTGCTGGCAGGTAGGAAAGAGCTTGGCAGGAGAGAAATGCAAGGTGGCTGATAGATCAATAGATTGTCACCAACCTCCTTCCTGGAGTGTGATACAGTGCATTAGCTGTGTGTGTTGTGGATAACTTGTTTAGTTTCTACTCTCCTGCCTGGTGTGCTCCTAGAAGATTTCTCCACATCTTGTGAAATTATAAAAACACAAACATAGGTGGAGCACACGTGGACAGCCAGGTAAAATAAGCAGTAACTGCATGTAGGTCAAGGGTAAAGAAGTGGATGGCACATGCACCAGTCACTGGCGATGAGCCCACTGATCTGCTCCGCAGGCTGACTGACTTTTCATGACTTGTGAACATTTGAATTTCTTCTGTTAGTAAAGTTCTTTGGCCTTGTTGACTTAAAATACCCACCCACACACCATAGTTGAAGCTTTTGTTTCGTTGCCATGATCTTGTTTTTTCAAAAAGGTAAAAGCCTTCAAATTGATCTTTGCTTGAGGCCTCCAAATCACAAAAACTGCCCCTGATCTCATTTCAGAGCTGTCAGGCATAAAAATGAGATCTGAAGTGGTCAAATAAATAATGATAAATTATTGATGTCATTGAGGCTTTAAAGAGGCTACTTTATTCCACTTATGTGTTATCAGCATTGCTGTAAAATGTTTTTTTTGTTGGTTTTTTTTTTTTACTTTACTTAACTTTCAGCACTACATGAGCTTTACAAGTGTTGAGTGTCTGTGTGAAACAAGCTGAGTGTGAATTAAGTGAGAGCAGCCAGTGACTGCAGGTAGGATGAAGGAAGAAGTTTGTGGTTTGGTTGCTCAACAGGTGAATGATAAATTGATCATATTACCTCTATTTTGTTGCACTTTGGATAATGAGCACTGTGTCTTTGAGTAAAATCTCATCTAAATTCTGTTTCCTTCTCTCTGTTGTAAGCTCTGCTCTGAAGTTACACTGCTGTCCACTGTCCGTTAGAGAAGCTCAGCAGACCTGCCATTTATTGTGCTAATAGGCAGTGACACAGAAATGACAGAAAGCAGAAGCAGAGACAAAAGTTGCTTATGTGCTTGTCTGTTCTGCTCATTATTTTTATTCTTTCCCGACGGACATCTATGTTTACATCCACTCTCGTCGCTGGTGGCTCAAACAATGCTTTGACCTGTAGGCTGACTGGCTGTTGTGACACTTAATTTCTGCTGTGTGACAGACTGTTAGATTTATCTTTATCAAGTAAAAACATCCAAAGCTTACTTTTGTCGTCAACCTTAATTTTATCACGATCCCCTATTGAGATGAATGTTTTGTGTAGGAGAGAACAATTCCCTTTTTGTAGATGTTTACATGCACCAAAAAGATATCACACTGAAGGAAAGGGGAAACCAATATGAAAGCTTATATTCGCTCTTTTACACAGCAAGATAATTGAGAAATGTGCAATGCAGGATCCAGTCATCATCAACAAGGCTGCCAAAGAAGGGATGTGACACGCTGATAGGCATGTAAAGACAGGGAGATCTGCAAATGGACAAATTTGAGAGCAACCAGGCAGCCAGACCATACATGGAAATAAATCAACAGATGTCCATAGAACTAGTGAGTAACATAACAACACAGAGAGGAAATGCACTTTTCAGAGGTTGTTGATGCCAATCCAACAAAGACTGTGGATGAGCAAAAAGGTTTAAAATTGAAAGAGAACAGCAGTGCTTCAGTAAGAGCTGGCACTTTTTCCTTCCTCAGCTGTGTCATCTTCTCTGTTTGCCCTGGAGCTCCACTTCTCAGCATCAGCCTCCATGTCAGGGCTCACCTTACAGTCTCTTGCTCTTCTTATTCTCATCCTGCTCCCATGGCCTCTTTCAGTGTTCTTTTAAAGATCATATGAAGAATAGAATTGTATTTTGTTGCATCTTCCACGCAGATGTCTACAGATTCAAGAAGTAGAAAGAGACAGTTGTACACACAAACATAGCACAAAGGGAGAATTTCAAAATAAATCCTCAGTTTTATTATACTTACTTTTGTTTAAGTCCTTTTTTAAACTTTCTGAGGTTTAAAAAAGGTGTATGCCTGTGCATGTACCTGTGTGCATGTATCTGTGTTTGCAACAATGCAAGTGACAAAACAAGGTTTTAACCAACAAAGCAAGGACTTTTTTGAAACTGAGGATAATTTGTTCAGTCCTCACAACTTCAAATTAGTGGCTAAAAGGTAATATTTAGATATAAGGGTAAGGTTAGAACTAGGGTTAAATCAAGCCAATGGTGAAGATTAGTTTACGGGGTTATAAACACCAAGAGGCATCTGAGAAGCTTAGAATATTATCTGAATGTAAACTCACCTTATTTAAGTTAAACCAAAACCAAAACCAAAACCATATAAATATAACCAAGCAAGACCATTTAGTTTTGGTGGTTAAGGTTAGGGGAATGGGCTACAGAGTGTGTATTGGCAGTGCAAGTCCTTACAAAGATTGTGTTTGTGTGAGTGTGTATGTGGAGGGACCTGCTGTTTAGCCCTGTACATCACACTGGAGGAAATGTGGCAAACTTCAACTCCGCAGCATCATCTTCCAAATTAAGGTCATTTGGGTCGCAACCTCTCATTAACTCTGTCAAACAGCCGGTTATTCAGTGTGTAGTGTTTTCTTTTTTTCTATACTCACATTTATAACCCCGACTTTTCTACCATAATTCTTAGAGGCAAAACTTTAGATTAATGTGTTATAAATAGTATACTATTAAAAAAACATGATTATTTGATTTATTAAAAATAAGCCCTGATGTATGAATCTATTCAAGATTGAAAGAAAGCAAAGAAATAAATCAAATTTCTGATTACACTTATATGTGTTGTTTGTGTATTCAAAAAGAATCTATGATCAAATGCGATTCCCTCTGTTCATTCTAATTACAATCCAAAATTATACAGTTGTGTTTGGTGCCTTAACAAGTTTTAGTTACTACTTGAATAAATCCAGGGACAACAGCTGTTGTAAACAGAATCACATCCTGTCAAAGTTGCAATTTTAAACATTTCTTTCCAGCCATCACTACTGAGTCATTATTTGGAGGCACCATCAAGTGAGTTAGAGAATTTGATTTGTGATTTTAATTCTGTCTTTTCAGATGATGAAACATGCCTGGGACAGCTACAGACAGTACGGCTGGGGTCACAACGAACTGAAGCCCCTTGCAAAAAAAGGACATTCTACAAACATCTTTGGTAAGCCAGAAAAAAACCCCTCTCTCCCTCTGCTCTCTGTGCCCATTTGCAGTTTGCTCACATAGCTGTAAATCACACATGGCTACATCCACGAATGCACACGCAGTCTGTTTGCTCCCACTCAAACATATACGCACTCGTACGCAAACAAACACACATGCCGTGTCTTTCCTCCTGTGGCCAAGGTTATCTAATAATGCCCCTGGCAGAATGCATACAATTTTGGAAAAAAATGTGTTTGCAAACAAAGGCACCAGATCACTGAAACCACCACCAGAGAAAAAACATCATTGAAATGTGAGATTAAACATCAGAACATGTTTTTTTAAGTGCCAGTATTTTTTCCCTTGTCCTTATGAAGTGCAAACATCTGTAGAGAAAGTATTTTTTTTAATTATTAAGCAGTGTTGAAAGCACATAATGACATTGTGTTAGCTCTTAAAAAAATGTCCTTATAACACAGTGTCAAAAACCCAAATAGTGTTTTATTAAACAAAATCACATTCTCAGTTTAATGAACTTAATATATCTGTATTTCAGTAAAATGTTGGAGGTTGTAAGTCTTAGGAGGAATTCCTTTTTGTGGAGACAAACTTTGCCTTTGGTGATCGTTTCTTCCTCACAGTCAATATTGGTCAATATTGCTTCTCTCTGACATTGACAGCTACAAGTCTATCTCACTATTACAACTCCTATGTAATACAAATGTTTCAGTTAATCTTAACCTCCCTAGGGGCCTTACTATGGAGGAGTGAAATGAGCAGTGCTTAAATATTGCTTGAATAGATGCCTTGGTTATTTATGTGTGTGTGTGTGTGTGTGTGTGTGTGTGTGTGTGTGTATTTTTCAAATACTGTATATGAGTTTTTGTATATAAAGATGCAGCTTTGTGTTGTTTTTCTGTGAGTCGATGAGTTGCCAGGTGAAGTAGTGAGTGGTTGTGTTTCTGTGTGTGTGTGTGTGTGTGTGTGTGTATTAGGTCTGGGGATGCATGCTGATGAGGCTTTTGTGTCAAATTTGAACATACCGTTTGGCAAATTGTTCAGAGGCGCCTCTGTTATTTTATGAGCTCCCGTTAAATGGTAAATAGATGCAATTGTGTGTGTTTCATTTGTTTGTTCTTGTGTTTGACTGTCTTTATGTGTGCTAGCATGCCTTTTCGGGATGATTGATTCTGGGTGTGTGCAGATTATTAGTCACAAGCTGGCCAGTAAAACACAAGTGAGAGACACAAGGCAAAGAGTCAATCCCAAACACTCTTTGTGATGCACATTTCCATTATTGATGAGCTCTATCCTGTTCCACAAAAACTTTGCTGTATTGATTAAGTCTGTGTGTGTTTCTTTGAAAGATAGAGAGAAAGGGAAAGGGAGAAAGCATTATATTGGAGATGTGGCACATTCTCTTTGCTTTGTTGCTGTAACAATATGGAGCGATGACAGCTATTACTACAGGGACAAGTGCACAAAGACTGATTATATGGAAAAAGAAATTAATGTCCGAATATATATTCTGGGTTTGAATCACTTTGATAAATCATAATTTTGGTGAACCTTACTGCAACATACTTTTTTTGTAAAGCTAATCTCAGAACATTATACAAACCTTGTCTTTAAGATTTTATTGTCCAGCAAAAATTAAATTTTATTCCACCTGACACAAGCACTACATATACAGCAGTTTGAGTATATTTGCTCCCATTAAGAATGCTTTCCATGTTGCAGTTAAGCAAGACAAATGTGTGCTGGCTCCTTCACCTTACAGCTCAGGCTTAATCTGTCCAGAAAGAAGAGGAGACCAGAATTGTAACAAGAGGACTGGAGGCTCTTACTGTGGCACTGGCTCAGATAACCTTGAGTTTACTGCCTGACCCTGTTTTGTCTTTATTCTTTTTTCTCTACCGCTGTGGACAATGAGTAGAGCTGATTTTGAGCACAGATAAAAACATTGCCTTTGTGTAGAGAGTAAGGAGTTCAAGCAAGGATAGCACATGGCCTTGTAAAAAAACATAGTACGAGCTGGGTTAAGGATGCATGGTTCAAGCAGTGTCACAGATAGAAATCTAATGTGAACTCACAAACACACATACACAGCCTTCGGATGAAATAAATGACAAAGACTAGGCTATTTGCTTACTGGATCCAGCAAAGACTGAGACCAAGAAAATAATTTAAAAAATGCCGGTACAATACGCCAAGAATGGCTAGGACTTTTAATTGATTAAAAGAAGTAGTTTAACAAGTACATGCTTGTGATTATTTCACCTAGTATAATCGC
>JAQNCA010000005.1:1361468-1373063 GCA_029783725.1 Acanthurus tractus | reverse complement strand
TATTTTTCCTAAACTCGCCTAGAGAACTTCATCACTGTTTGTCATGTTCCTCCTCATGGTTGTTTCTCTCTGTCTACTTTACTTTTTACATACTTTTTTCTTTCTTTGGCCTCAAACTTTGTCGCTCAGTAAGGTTCTTTTCTGACTAACATGTGCATGTGAGAAGGAAAAACACTGTGCTAGACTGTGCTTGTCCTTGTTTTCTCAAACCAAAAAGAGAAGGGCTGGAACAACAGGGATGATTTGAGCAAGGAACAGCAGATTGCACAGAGACGGAAGAAGGTCAAGAGAGCAAACCAAGCCCTGTAATGTAGGATAATGAGATGAGAATTAAAAGAAAAGCTGCAGACTCTGCAGGCATAAACACTACACCACAGTCACCATGTGGATGAATGGAAGGGGATAAGGAGATGTAGAATGACAGAAGTGGAGCAGCAAACAAAGGGAACAGTGGTAGAGAGACAGAGGGACAGAGATAATGATGGTAATGGGTGAAAAACCAGTGAGAAATGGAGGAAAATGGAGGTAGAGAGAGCAGAACAGAGAGAAGAACATAAGGTGCTCAAGGAACAGGAAGAGCAGGAAAGAACTTGGGAGGAAGATGAAGAAAGTTTCTTCAGAGGCTGCAAAAGATGGAGGCAAAATTGAGAAATGGAGCTGCTCTTTCTTCGTAGATTTCTGTCTGTCTTGATCCTTCTTCCTTATAGTTTATAGTTATCTTTCATTACCCAGCACTCTACCTTGTTTCCTCTCACTCTCTGTCTGTCTGTGCTGTCATGTAGATCTTTAGCCGTCTGCTGTCCGAGGATTGGTTACTGCAGACTGCACTATATACACACGCCTCCTGTTTGATCTCCTCAGGGAGCTTTTGATTCCCTCCAATTTTTTTCTCAAATGCTGCGCCCGTCAAACAAATTCAGGGCATCACATTTCCTCCGACTGACTGCCACCACACTGCTGCTCAGCAGGAACACAGAGGAACATGTGGGATTTGCTTGCATTGTGATCAATATGAATAAGCTGGCTAAGTAATCAAAATGGACTGTACAGTACAACACAACACCATGTAAATATGTAAAGTGATTAACATGCCGAGGTCTTTTCTGGAGAAAACAAATCTAGTCAAAGAGGTGTAGGCTGAGTATAAAATTGTCTCCATGTCCCAGCAGTCTCTGTGTAACCAAACAACAACTTGAGGCTTACCACTCTGCATCTGGCTGGTTTGTAAGTGTAGCTGACTTGGTTTATCCATTTTTTAGCCTGCATTTACTTCAAAAATTAGGTTGTTGAACACAGCTTCCTTCACGTACATGTACTCACATACTTCCTTTACTTTTAATATGTAATTGTTTGCATGAATATCCAGTACTAGTATTCCCTTTATGGCCTTTCCAGGTCAGTCAGGCTCTTCCACACACAACAAGAAAAACCTTTTCTTAACGGACCAGACTTTGTGCATCATCAATTATACAGTTGCTGAAACATTGAAAGCAAAGTATTGTCTAAATAGCACCATATTCTGTAGCAATAGTATGACAGTGGTAGAACATGTGCTTGATTCAAATCAATGAATCTATGTATATGATCAGACACTATAGAGAGATTAATAAATAGGTGAATTGTTTATATAAATACAACTTGTGAAAAGTCTATCGATGAGACTATTGTATTTACGTTAAATTGTCAGATGCTAATGCTACGACTTGCTTACCAATTAAAACCACCCAAAACTGAAACCATCACATCTGTATCTAGCAACATCAGTGATTCTGTTTTTATTATCCTCAGGCAAAAAGATTGTTACAGTTAAACAAAAGAAAGTCCAGAAGGACTAAAGCCAAATGGCCAAACAGAAGATGTGAGCGCATCAAGTGGGACTTTCTCAGCAGAACAACTATCCATGTTTGTTTTTAGAGTATGGAGATTGGATGCAAAAGAAGAAAAAACCCTCCGCAGTCATATCCTTTTCAACGGCCCACAAATGCACCATTTTCATCAATGCGCAGTACTAAATATCAGACCACAGTCAGTGTGTTACAGTGCATCATGGCATCACATGAAGGGATTGTAAAGCTAATTAGATGATGGTCTTCTCCATTGCAGCTCATTTTTGTGCCTTCTGCCTTTGATGCAGGGCCACTGCAGGCTAAACAATATGAACAAATGGATCAGCTGATGGTAAAGTGGCATGGCGAAGTATGGAAATGACATATAATAACCACACACACACAACTGGTGACTCAATCCTGTCTCTTCTGCTGGCCCTCGGGGCCCTTCTTACCAAGAAGGCGCATTCAGCACATTTCACAGTCTACCCCTTAATCCCTTTAGGAGGCTCCATTACATGTCAACAGTGGCCCACTGCTTACACCAGAGACTGTGTGTATGTGTGCGTCTGCTTGTGTACAGTGTGTGAGTGTGTGTGTGCAGTGCGTGCAGTATCTTGTTTGTATTAGCAGATTCTTTAAAGCAGTGTTAAAAATGCTTATCTTATTAAGTAATTTTGTCAAGCTCTTAGAATTAGTCTCAGCTCTTTTAATTTTTTTGTTGTGGAGACTTTTCAGTCAGATGAGACTAAGTTTCTGATAAGAAAAAATAATATTACTTATACTTATATGGTACAATTTATATTATATTTTAGTATTTTTAGCATTGGTTCAGTAAGAGACAGTTTTTTTGTAGATGAACACTAATGAGGAGCTTATCTTCACAGAGATATTACATCGATACATTTGTGAAATGAAAAAGTACAAAACTGACATCTGATAGAGTGCCACTTTTTAGATTGAACTGAAGAAAGCAGATTGGTTTAACAGCAGCACCTTTGATTAAATCTGATTACACAAGGATTGAATGCAAAGAATACCTGAGTTCAGGATGTCTGTGCATAAACGTTAAGTGCACGTGTCTTACAGAAGATTGGACTTAAACTGAGCTCCGTCACTACGAGTTTATTTAACAGTGATGTTAGATCTCCTGCCTTTACAAAGCTGTTTGAAGTTAGATTCCTGTGTATGTGCTAATGTGTGTTTTGTGTGACTTTCTGTACTTGTATATACTTTGTTAAGAGTTTCTGTCTAGACTGTCATATCTATCAGACCCTCTCTGCTATGCAGTGATTTCAGTCTCACCAGCTGCTCACAGCTTACAAATGATATCCTCATGTGTAATAACTGGATCATTGGCTGAGTTTAGGATGTGTTTGAGTGGCGGATTACAGCTCTCCCAGTCCCTGGGACGTAACATTGATGTACCATTTGGCAGACAATTTCATCCAAAGCTCCTTACAGGACGATGGCATGCATTTGAGCATGGCTGGTCCCAGTAGGAGTCAAATCTCTCACCCAGGCAGTTTTAACATCATTCTTTACCACAAGGGTCACAAAACCAGCCTGTGTCCTCTTTAACCTCCTGCAGTACTCTAAATCTGCTGTCTTGGAATTAGGCCCATTGAAACAAACAACCCACTGCCATTCTTTAAAGAGGGAGAAAATACAGAAAAGAGGGAGGAGAAAAGAGAAATGCGATAGGAAGAGAGGATACTGAATAAAGAAAGCAATGACAAATGGAAAAGGTTAGTTGACAAATGAGAGCAGTAAAGCAGAGAACATGAAGAAGAAGAGAAGAATGATTGAATATTCTCTCTGGTTGTATAACCCTGATTCCAGAAACATTTTGGCGACCTAAAGAAATTAAATAAAATAAAAGAGTGCACTTATGTGCAAAAAAAAGTGTGTTTACAGCTCAATTTTAATGCATTTTTCCCAAGACCATGTCATAATAGCCTTTGTACAGTCATGTTTGTTTGTGAACCTTGCTTCATTCTTGCTTGTGAATGACTGAGCCTTTTCGAAAATGCTCTTTTCATACCCAATCATGATACTCTCACCTGTTATTAATGAACCTATTTACCATTACAAGCATATATTTACAAAAATCAATAAGGTTGAGAGTGAAACATCACACATATTGCATTTGTATGATTTTCAATTGATTATATGTCTTAAAGAATTTGCAATTATCACATTGTTTTATTTACGTTTTACACAGCAATTACTTAAAACTTCTTTGGAACTGTGGTTGTATGTATGTAAGTAAAAGGGCTCAAGGGCACTCAATTCACAGAAAAATAGTGGAAATGATCCCTAAGTAATCTAATATAATAGTGGCTATCGAATGAAGAACATAATGAAGATATTTTTCATGTAGATATCCTTAATTGGCTCGTCAAAATATTGAAAATGAGCTTATTGCTCTCTGGTCGACAAACTGTGTAAATGGAACTCTGTCGCCTCAGAATTGTCCTTGTCGTGTCTGAACTATAATGCCTTGCTATAATATCAGACAAACACATGGACTGAGGTCTGCTCATGCTGATCAATCTGTGACAAGTTGACTGATGACTGATAACATCATCCCAGCCTTTCAGCCATGTGTGTTTGTACTGTGTGCATCCTCTAAAATGTATAAGCCTAGATTTGTTTCCTTATTTATTTTGTGTGTTTTAAATATTTTTGCAAGTTTGGCAAGTAAGTGTCCAATGAGATATTGGATCCTTCAGTAATCAATTTAAAGTTTGCAGTCTGTAAAAGATAGAATGCTAAATCTGCTGGATGAAACGGCAAACAGATGGCAAAACTGTCAGGTGTCTTCTTTCATCAGTACATTTGATGTCAACAGGATGGATGCTCATGAGCCTTGAGGTTTGGGCGCTGCAATGATTTTGTGGATTTATTAATCTTAAGGTGAATCATACAGAGAATACTAGTCAAAAGTAGATAACTTTTATCCTTTGTGAAGTTAGCAAAATGAGGACACGCTCTTAGAACTGCTCAGGGACAAATATAGCTAAGTTTTGGTGACTAACTTATAAATCTGACCAGATAATTAAGAAGTTGATGGTTAGTCTGGACCATAGAGAGAATAATTCACCTTGATACACATAACCTGATAAAAACTTATCTGTGCATGTCAAAATTTCTATACAACTAGAAAATGTAATTATTTTACTAAAAAAGAAACAAAATTCAGGATGTTCCTACAGGTTTGCTTAGCAGTCGAGTTTCCAGAAATTAATACTGCTTAGTAACAGTGCCTGGTTACTTGCTCAATTGGCTGCTCAGTAACAAACTGAAAATCACCAAAATCTACCAATATTTTTATGTTTTGGTCGCCAACATATTGTTGGGTTTCCTCAGTTCACATCAGATGCTTGAGCGTGAGTTTTTCTGCACAAATGAAAACAGGCAGAACATCACTGGACTCAAGTGTGATTATACTTAATAGAAATTTAAACAAGACACATAAAAAATTATGGATTTTAATTAATCGAACTCTTTATCCTCCTCTTTTTCTCTGAACATGTTTACTTAATTTAACTACCAACAATATGTCCCCTGTTTCTCAGGAAAGCCTGTTCACTCTACCCCGAGAGCAGCCTTTTCTTTTATCCCTGCCAGTAGATAAAAGCAATGGTGGAAGATGATTATCAGAAGCTGTAGTGTTTTATTTGTGAAGGCAATTGGCCGCCTCCTCTGACGGGTCGTTTGGATCCTGTCCTTTCTCGATGAAATCAGCAGCAGGATTGCCAATAAAATGCTGTGGAGTTTCTTAAGGACCTCGGTGCGGCTCGCAGACAGACCGTGAATCAGTTGAGGGTTTTATGATGACTGGGCAGGCATGAGTACACACACACCCCCCGAACCAGACGCATACACACAAGCACATAGTCTGGCACAATAAAGTGGACAAGCCAGTCACAAATAACTTTGTACTACTTCCTCCTATGTCTGTCACACCAAAATTTGAAATATGTGGTTCACACCCGATTTTTCTGTGATGGTGCATCATTTTTAAACAACAGATCTGAATTCAAATATTGAAAAATATAGCAAAATACACTTAAAAAAAGACAGACCTCTGTGTTCATTGTGTCAATTCAATCCCCTCACACAGATTTAATTTTAATAATTAGTGAAATGAAATTGGTAATGATAGATAAGCTTGCATTACCTGTTAAGAATGATCAACACTGATCAACGCTGTATTCGTGTTCACAATAGTCCACAATACTTTACCACTGAGGGGATTCTCCATGCTTCAGCCATTGAAATAATCTTCTGTTTCATCTATCTGAATCAAATTTTTGTCAAACAAATTGGAGTTGGCTGTTCAGTGTAAGATTTAACTACTTGTTTCTATTTTCAGTTCAATGCCACATGAAACACCTGCATTAACTTGCTCACCTTTACCTGTAAGACTCATGTTTCGGTGTCATTCTCTATCATCTATGATGTGAAAGCATCAGATTTTTGCTGTATGAGAAAGTGAAAGTACCTTTAGTATTGAATTATTTAAAGTAAAAGGAAATTGTGCGACATCTAGAAAATGACCATAGAGGCACTTGGAGACCTGTGGACAAGCCAGACCTGTTGTACAAGAATATGGTTAAAGTTTTGAATTAAATTAGATTAGATTAAATTTTTGTAGAGAATTTTAAAATCTGGCAATGGAGAAACAATGTTGATGGGGATACTATTATAGTACTATCATGTAATTATTAAAAAATGGAGTAGAAGAATAATTAGGTATAAAAGATGTAGGTTTGATGGAGGGCTAAAAGTCTTTAGAGTGCATGTTCTATTGGCACTTAGTTCAGACCCTGCTGGTCATCAATATTAATAAAAAATTATTGTGCAACATGTTTATTTAAACCAACAATTCTAAGTAGCACAATGTTAATTAGAAAAATGCACTTGTGTTCATGTTTTTCAGTGATCTAATCCTCTTCCCAGTATATCCATCTGGCTGAGAAAAAAAAAAAGCTAATCCAGACAAGCAAATATAAAAAGCTTTGATTGTCAAGACTCTGCATGTTGACGTCATGCCCCTTTTCCAGTAGCTCGTCCTAAAATAAATTGATTCTTTTTTTTGCCATATCGCCCCATCAACTTGCTGTCCTTTTGATCCAGTCTCAACCACTGCACTAATATTCCTTGTTTCCCATCAATGCACTTCATGTCCTCCTCATTGCAGGCCTACCTTTGCATCTGTTTGACTGAAATGTTTTCCGTCTCCTTCGTCTTGTCTGAGTTGTCCAATGTTTACCTCCTCAGTTTGACCTCCAAATCTTTTCTAAGATGTCCCACTGACTGCTTAAGTATTCTGCAAACATCAGCATGTGTTATTGCTCCCTCCTACTTTGTGAGACAGCAGAAATTTTCCATAGATCTGGTCTCTCTATAAAGCTGCTCAGCCCTGACAGATTGTGTTGATGAATCAGCCTCCGTCTGCCCTCGCGTTGAAGTGCTTTTATCTGTGGGACTTTGTTTGACTGCTGTCTGCAAGTATCACAACTCCCTCTTTGGGCATTTATCCCACAACTGTCTCTCAAAAGTAATATATACATAAAAAAAACTAAAAAAGGCAGGGACTGACAGTCATTTGCTTTTTAGTATTTTTTCCAGACTTCTCTGACAATTTGGAGCAAAATCTTCATTGCTATGCAGGAAAATTTGGCAGACAGGGCCTCTTTGATACACCTTTCTGGCAGTATTCAGAACGTTTAGTGTTTATAATCTAATCATCCCGAATACTGTTCAGTCAAACTGCACTTGTAATAAAGACTATTTCCCATCATCCAAAAACCAGCTTACATCTAAACCAGATTTTGTTTTTTGCAGAGCACCAGAGCCGCAGACGTTTGGCAAATAGACACTGCTTTTTATTGTCACCTCAATAAAAGGCAATTTTTTTGCCTCTTTGCCCCACTTAAGTTAATTGTTTTACTTGGGTTAAAAATTTATTTAGCACATGGTTCATGAATGCAGCTCTTGTTAGCTATTAGAAACCAGGATGCATCCTTTCAATCTCTGTCCTGCTGTGTATATCTAGTTTACTTTCGTCGAGGTGCTCAGTTCATGCTGCGAGTTTTTTGTTTGTTTTTACCTCTCTGAGGCAACATATTTGTGTGGGTTTGTTTAACTCTCTAACTGTGTCCCTCAGGTAAAAAATTAACTTTAGTAACACATTGTTAATAAATTCAGTATTATGAGGCAAAGTAAATGGTCCTGAGAGAAAAAATGTATAAATATGTGCTTTATTGTTACAAGTCAAAAAATCTCCTTTTCTGGTTGGACGGGGAATTTTGAGAGAAAAACTAGAATGAATAAAAACTTAGACATGTTTATTTTGCCCTCTTATTTGCTGTTTGCTTCGTCTGTTTTCACGAGCTGTCTGTCTCCTGAGCAGTTTAAAACCATCCACAATATGCTTATATGCAGTGAGTTCAGCAGAGAAACAACCTTGGTCTCCTTTTATCTCTTTGATTGGCACGTCGAGAAAAGAACAATGGCTGCAGCAGATTTTTCCAGGCTTTCATCTGTCAGAAGAGTGCAAGAACTTGTGTAATCTCAAAACGAACACATGTCCGTTTCTCCCCCTTCTGTCTGTGTAAATTAGACGCCAGTCATGATAATAGAAATACAACTTGGATTGTGTACTTGGGTCTTTCTCGCTCTGCTCAGTCGTTGGAGTTTGACCTCCAAGCTTCTCTTGTAGACATCTCAGTGTTCTGCAACATTTTATATTTCCTGCAGCACAGTTTGAATGGAGGTTTTGCATATATTAGTCTGCCAGCCTCCTCCATAAATCTGTTGGCTCTGACACTTTGGGGCCATCATTTAGCCATCGTTTGTATCCTGACGTCTCACTCTGCCTTATTTGCCTTCATCCTGCATTTGTTTTGGTTGTCGGCGGCTGTTTTATGTTTGTACCTGTCAGCTGTGTGAGGAGAATATTCAGCAGGGAAAGTTAATGATTATGCAAGGTAACCAGTTTTAAAATTAAACCCTTCCTCCCCTCCTCTCCTCCATTTCTCTTTCTCTCTAGGTATTCAAGCTGAAGGCAGTCCAGCTAGCTGAGAAGCTGCTTCCTGCTTTTAACACCCCCACAGGAATCCCTTGGGCCATGGTCAACCTTAAGAGGTCAGTGACACTGCCATGTGTGAGTGTGAAAGTGTGTGTGTCAGTGTCCCATCATATGCGATGACAGGTTTTAGGATGTGTGGCGTAAACGTGGCCTTCTTACCGTGAGGTATTCTAATTTATTAGAGAGCAGATGCTTAGTGTTTTGTTTAATCTTCCATCAGACAAACACACAGAGAAGATAATGCTGCTACACATCTTCATACATACACAGATGACCTCAGAGGTAATCATACACACAGGAATTCATTGTAAACAGAAAGCGCACACAAGTGACACATCTTTCTTTTTTCGCTTGATCAGGCAAACAAGGTGCCTTACACACACACACACACACTTCCTCCTAAACACACCCCCATGTTCCAACCTTCCAACTCACGTAAAATCGAAGCCGTCTCAGATGCGTCATGTGACACATATGGTCATCTGGAACCTTCATTTCACCCTCAGTGACGGAGACAACACCTGAACATGTAACAAACCCACTGCACAGGCAGCAGTTACTGAACTGCAACTCTGCCATCTTTCACTAGATTAGGAATTTTTTTTTTTTTTTTTTGTTTTTGATTTAGTGTTGCTATAAAGATTGTGTCATCCAACATGTACCAGTGTCTTACTGGAAAAGTTTTTACATTTTGAAAAAATTGCTTTTGTATTTTAAGGAATATTCAAGCTGTCAGTTTCAGAGATGAAAATTCTTAAAGTTACCAACAAATAAATAAAAATAAATGATTACTGCATTCAATTTTTAATTTCTTTTTAAAAATCAATTTCAATACTAGAAACTCACTGCTCTTTCACTCTCTCACTTCTTAAAAACTTTCTAGTGTTATACTTAACAAAATCACTTCTCCTCTTCCAGCGGTGTTGGTCGTAACTGGGGTTGGGCGTCAGCAGGCAGCAGCATCCTCGCTGAGTTTGGGACTCTGCACATGGAGTTTGTTCACCTCACCTACCTGACAGGAAACCCTGCCTACTACAAGAAGGTACATCTGATGATATATTTGTGTTGTGACTGTGTTCACTTACAGTTGCGCAGTTGCATCTGTACTCCTGCAGCATGTCTCTTCTATTTGCATTTTAATACCAAAATCAACCTCTTTTTAAGTGAATACTCTCCACTGGGATTAAATTATTTACTGTATGTGATGTTGATCACAGGTGATGCACATCCGGAAGCTGCTGGCCAAAATGGACAGACCCAACGGACTCTACCCAAACTACCTGAATCCCCGCACAGGCCGCTGGGGCCAGCGTAAGTGAATCTTTTGGATTTGAACAATTAGAGCAAAAAAAAAAACTGCTGTGTGGTTTTCTAATGACTTTATTGAAGAGTGACTTCAGCATTAAATCATGACATCAAATTAAGGTGAGGACACACTAATAAACAAACTTCAACAGCTTTTTGTAGTCACCGGGATTTTTTTAAATATCCAAAAAAATACATAAATAACTTTAGAAGTTGTGTATCGTTTTGTTAAACGTATAATTTATAGAATATGGCCTGGTCATTTATTTATGAGCAAGTTACTAGGAAAATCAACATTTTCTAGTGTGCTTCTGCAGATCATGTACTAGAGGAGCTGTGAGGAGAAACAGGAGGAATTAACACTGAGTAAAGGAGAGAGGAGAACAATGGATCTTCTTTAATGAGGACAAATTGAACTGAGTGGAGGAAGATAAAGGGGGGGAACACAGTGTTTCTGGCGTATTGATTACATTTTGGCAACGTGCCCAGGGACATTAACAGCTCACTGAGTGAAGCTAGATGTGCAGTGGCACACTTTTATGGCTCTGAATCCTGCCATTCCCAGTTAAAATCATTTCCAACTAATATTGAATTACAGCAAAATCACTTGTTGGTTGGCCACACCTACAATAATTTAGTATTTTACTCTGCTTTACATTTAAAGATTAAAAAACAATAATTGTATTTATGGTCACATTAAAGAAATGGTTAGTATTGACAGTTTGTTAAATGTCTGTGGATGTTTACAGAGTTTTTGATGGCTGTTACTGTGAATATCTGTGAAAAGATGTACTGGCATGTTTTAAATATGGGTAACTGAGAGCAAAATTATCATGTTTTTCTCTGCAAAAATGCTTTTTTTTACAGTTGAATACAAGGCCTTTGCAGTCAGAATAAAATAGGTCAAGCAAGTTTCTTCCATATTTAAAGTAAGAAGAAAACTCAAGTTTCACTACACTGGAACTAAAAGCTAAAATATTTAGATGATAAATCCGTTTTTTTCATTTGTGTTTTTTTTGTCCATCTTTTGATTGATCCCCTGAAGGACAGGAGGAATGATTACAACCATAAAGAACTGTTTCAGTGCACAGGTGTTTCTATTGTGTTAAGAGAGACTGTAGATCTTAAATGTAAATCTGTAAATGCCATTTAATACAGATATTTTAAGATGCCCAATATTTGCCTGCTAGTATGATTGAGTAGAGCAAACCGATCAATCTTTTTATTCATCTCGCAAACATTTTTTTCATACATTCAGTATTTGTCACTTCAATGCCTGATTTCGAACAACCCTAACTTACTATCCAAAACTTGAAAAAGGTCAAATAATGTCTTCCTCTTGTCCATTCTTCAGTATTCAGT
>JAQNCA010000005.1:1349951-1361368 GCA_029783725.1 Acanthurus tractus | reverse complement strand
AACAACCCTAACTTACTATCCAAAACTTGAAAAAGGTCAAATAATGTCTTCCTCTTGTCCATTCTTCAGTATTCAGTTGAGAGTTTCGATCCTGAGAGGGCATTTAAAAGAGAATAAGATCACTGCCTGATAACACGTACGTGGGGGGATCGTGGTTTGTCATCATAACATTTCAAAAGATTATTGGAAGGTTTTGGATATTAAAATATTCCTTTGTGTGTGCGCGCTTGACTCAAAAGATTTTTTGGTTTCAACTGAGCGCTGTGCTTTTTTATTTTTGATCAGATATGACTGTCTGCTCAGGTTTATCCATTCGTTCAGTAAGAGGAAATGAAAAGATGAAATCAGTTCAAAATTGAATATATATTGTTGTTTTTACTGTCACAGTGGAATGAGTGGCTACCGAAGAGTGCCACATTCAACTTCACAACACTGAAGTAAATAGGAAATGGACAACAGCCTCATATAAAAGGGCTCAGAGGAGAAAATAAAACAGAAGATTGTTTCTCTCATAAAGCCAAAATACTGATTCATTTTTTTTTTTTTTTTTTTTTACAACTGCTGTGGTCTAGCAAGAGGAAATCTCTGTTTTGTTTGTTTTACTTGTCAACCAAACAAATGGATAACACTCACAGCTGAATGGATAAATGTAGGGGCTCATTAATGGATGGATAGGTGGCTTGGCAGCTAGACTGATGTGCTTGTAAGTGCACAGATTTTGGGCCAAAAGCAGGGAAAAATAAATGGACAAAAGATGGAGGGAGGGAGGATTGATTGATGGACGGATGAGTACATTAACAGATGGATGGTTAGCTGGCGAGCTGCAAGACTGGACAGGTGATGATGGATGTTTTATGTTTATTTCTCTCTGCATGTGTGAGTCACTGAGTGGGTCTTTCTTTCTGTATATATGTGACTCATAGAGGTAAACATTTCGTTTGTATGGATTAGTTTGAATGTATAAGTGTGTGTCTGCATTGGTCTTACTGGGCACTCCAGCAGTGTCTTTGTGCAAACACCAAACCACCTTACATGTCTATTGATCTACTTGCATTTCATTGTGCTGTGTATTGTGGTCTTAAGCCTGTACACATTAATTAGATGCCATTCCACATTGTTGTCTTAACCAGCTCATCTGATTGCAACAGAGAAGTGCAGTTTTAATTAAAGCTCATTGCTTCTTGGATACCAGCTTGACCTGCTGTAGTGGCCTCTGAGCTCTGCAGGCTGCAGGATACAGTCAGCAGCAGTGAGAGTTGGGCGAGAGGAATGTAATTAATGAATGTCGGGATTCAGCAAAAATGCCCTTGAATGTTAATAAATTCTTGCAGAATAACAAACAATGAGTCAAAGGTGCCACTGGTGATTAGAAAAGCCTTCTTTACTTCATTTCACCACATATCCAGTTTATACATGAGGTTTACAGTAATCCTGTCCAATCACAGGAACACTTTGCTCTCTCTGCTACAGATTTTATAAAAGTGCTTGTAGATGAACAAGTCTTTTCAATGCAATTCAATTCTGGGGAAGAAAAAGTTAGTTTTCAGGGGTAGAAAACTGTAGAAAACGTTGTTTCTTCTGTACTAGTAGAGGAAGTAGAGAATCACCATTAACAACTGCATAAACCAGAAAATAGAAAATAAGAAGAGACTGATACTTAGATAATAGATGAGTATTCAGAGAGAGATATTTGATGTGCTTACCAGTTTCTGAAGAGTTAAGAAATAATCAGTGTTGTCTTGTTGAAAATGTAGTAGAAGCACAAAGAACAGTCTGTTTTTTGAGTTTTCCCAGACATCGTTGTGACATAGTTGCTAAGCATGCTGTGTAATTGAGTCAAATGTCTTTTTCTTTGTCTAATTACCATGGTAACTATAATGATACCACATATTCTGCTCAGATTTCTTAAGTTTTAAAAGAGGGCAACAACATGTTGAACCTGTTTGTGAAAGTACTGTCTTAACATTGAAGGTGCTTAGGGGAAAATTTCCCATTGCAGCTGCTATGTGACATGATGGCCACTTAAAATACGAGACATGCTGTCAATTCTTTGATGCGCCTACAAACTTTGATGCAGAAATTGGTTGTTTATCTCCCATTTAACTGCATATTGGGTTGACTCAGTACGATTAGTTATTGAAGACATCTGTCCCTCTAAAACATATAAGCTCCCATATAGCTGCTTGGTTTGTATCCCACTCAGACACAAATTAAGAAGTCTAGTTGAGACAAACTAAAGATAGATTGTAAATACTGATTGCTGATTTAAAAAAATGAGTTTTTGATTTCAGTTTGCCTTAAATGTTGTTCTAATAATTTAACAAGTGAGAATGAATGGAGTTTGGATGTTTATGTGTAAACAGTGCAGGTTTACATGTTTGCAGCTGGAATTAGAGGTTTGTTAAGAGGAACAGTTACAAACCTCTGAGGACAAACATCACTGCATCACATGTTTGTAATCAACAATTTGCACATCAATAAAGCAGCAACAAAGATTCTTTCCAGTCACTGCTCATAGCGCCGTCACGACACAATGATTATCCCTGACAGATTCAGAAAGGTAGAAAATTACACTACATTAAAAGCCTCTTTTCAGATAAACACACAGTTTGTAAAACCTGTTTTCATCGAAGCATGATTGTTACTTGCGTGTTTTTCAACACCTGAAACTGAAGAAGAGATGAGCAGGAACATGTCACATCCATTTTAATTCATCACAAGATCATTTAGAGTGAGCTGTCAGAACTGAAGAGAGGCAGCATGACTGTCTCATGTTAGATTTATGATTGCTGGTACCTGAGCACAAAATGAACACAAACCAGCAGCCAACATCTGCCTGTGGCTGGAGTGTTTTTCTGCTCAGCCGCTGTGGCAAGTAAACAGACACAATTTGGAGGTTTTGATATCTTATTTAACAGTCTAAATGGTATTTTAAAGTTCATTTTTCACCCTGCCTGTCACAGGTAATATATTATTTTTCACTGCATTTATTATGCATGTGTGTGTTGATGCTAGGTGGGTTGTGTGGGCTTTGTGTATTAGTTTAAATACTGGACATTTGAAGATTGGCTGAGAAATATATGTGAGTGTGTGTCTGTGTTTTTGACAGAGTGTGAAGTGTTTGAAGGGTGGAAACATGTGTCAGAAGTGTGTGTGAGCGCATGATTGTGTCAAAATTTTTTGTGCGAGTCCCTTGTCGTGGAGTGTAGGTGTGTAGACAGTAGTTAAGCCAGACTAATGAGGAACGAGGCTGAGCTCCTCTTGCTTAATGAGATCCTGCTGTGACTGACAGCCTTATTACCACACACTCCTCTGTCTTTCTATAACACCTTGTCTCATACACACACACACACACACACACACACACACACACACACACACACACACACACACACATCCTCCTCCCTCTTTTAACCTACCCACCCACACTCTTCTCTGCACACACAGACACACAGTGTTCTTTCAAGTCTTTCTTCATCAGTGGATGTCCAACTAGCAAATTTAATTAGTACCTAGGCAGGAATCAGTCTAAATTGGTACAATATGTTTTACTGATTCACAGCCTGATGAAGTTAAAGTTAGTCAGACTTTGTTTGTTCTTTTGCCTGTAGATGTTTTTTTTAGACTAATTATCAGAGTCTCTGTTTGTATCATTTATTTGGGTAACCTTATCTGATAGTAATTTTAATGTAGAACAGTTTTCTGTTTACAGACACTGTAATGTGGTCAGTTTTTAAAATATAATTATTTCTGACAGTTGACTTAGATCAACTTGTATACAGCAGCAGTGTTGATCTCAACAGCCCAGCTTTTCTGTCGCTATTTTCAAAAATGATGTCTGCATTCTTAATCCTCCCTACAAAGCTTTTTTTTTGGCTCACTCGTTTCCGACTGGGAAAGCAGCCACACAGCGAGCACAACACCAGACTTTTAAACTGTGTTGTTGTTGTTGTTGTTGTTATTTTTCTGTTGGTGCTTTTTCCACTTTTGTACTTTCCAATAAGTTTAAATCCACTGTTAAACACAAAGGGATATAACATTTAGTTTTCTGCCATATTTGCTGTCAGTTGATATTTATTTTAAAGTATAAACACACACTTCCTTTTATCACCTTCATGCTAGATTGTGACAGCTGTGCAGGATTTAAAAATAACATTTTGTTGCTAATCATGACAAGTGAAATGCATGAACTTAAATTGATCCAGAAAGTGAAAACTAAACATGGCTGACCTTTTCTGTTATGCATCGTATGAAGGGAACTGTACTGTGGCACACAATAGCACACACAATAGTTATATGCATGACCTCATCAGCCCACGACTTGAGCGTTTAGAGCTTTGTGAAAACGTTTTCTTGTGTACAAGCATCTTTCTGTCTGAAGTTTGATGTGTGTTTGAAGTTGCAGCAGACCCCGCCTGTAATTGACAGCTACTCCCTGCATGACCCTCATCATTTGATTGGCAGAAAAATAATGGAGAGGAGAGGAGTTGGTGGAGTGTGTGTGGGCAGATGCTAAGTTGAGAATGTGTGGGAGTGACTGTGAACCTGGGAAGGTAGTGAAAAATACAAAATGATCCGACAGAACTTGAATGAGCTCCTCTCTTCTTCAATTTATCTTTTTGATCTGAATTGCCTTGTTACTTTCCTCCTTAACATTAAAGAACTGTCTTGTGTTAAAGTGCCGTTGGAACTGTGGGTAGCGTGTTATCTTTATGTGGTCTGATGCTGTGTTTTTCCAGTTTCTATGATTTCTTTCTTTGTTGTTAGTTTTTTTCTGTGCATGTGTTTGAAAGAAATGGTTTAACTTTCCTGAACCATCGCTTGAGATATGTTTTCACATATTTTATTGTTAAAAAAATCAAACAAAGCACTGTCAGTCGGGAGATAAGCAAGCAAAGATAGCAAGGCAATGCAAGATGAGCACAGTAAGAGACTATTCATGGCATCTGAAAAAGATGAGTCTTTGTACTTGCTTGGATAGAAAAGCATTTAAAAATGCTAATTGGCAGTGTGTAAATTAAAAAGTCACATATGTTACCATTAATCATTGCTCAAGTGCCCAAGCTATGAGTGAATGTGTAGAGTGTACATTTTGTACTTGTATTGCATGTTTTCAAAGATCCAAAAAACTAAGATCTTATTATCTTATAAAACCTGCCGAAACAATATAATAATATAATAATAAATGCACAATCACACACTTTGTCCAATTGGTTCAAATAATAACATATTAAAAATGAAGGAAACCAAAGCAAAAGACACAAATTCAAATTATAATGAGGTGTGGAAAAAGAAGAGACAGCTTTTTTCCATCTTGTTAAACCAAAAAGCAAGGGATGATGTCAGTTTTTTACTTAATCTGACTCTTTGGTCATCTCAAGACCTTGTATGTGCCATTATACAATGATCAAGTTGTACAGAAATCTCACACTTTTGTGGTTAAAACTTTGTTGAACGGTTGGTAAGTGAGGATGAAATAATTTCCACTGTGTTGTAGCTACTTTACTGTCTCTGTACTAGAACAAAAAATATGAGATTTTCAATCCAAATCCAAAGTGCAGGGATCCATCCCTCAAAAAAATTCATCATAAAAATTAAAAAATTCAAAAATAGCTTCATTATTGTAAAATAAGTAACTTTTTTAACGTTTGTCTACCAAATCGAGCTACACTTGGCTGAGGGCTGCAGGTCATCGCCCCACTCTGAAATGACATTAAACATAGTAGAAATGATAATGATAGCATGCAGCATGATGAATCCATCCCTCAGTCCATTTATCTTCTGCTGTTTTGTTAGGGTCTGATCACAGTGGCTGCACTTAAAATAAAGTAGCATCAAGAATCAAGAAAACATCCACATTAAGAAGTCAAAGAGGCTTCCTGTTTGGATATCCACACACCTCAAATGGCTTCTTTTTTCAGCAAAGCACCATCTGTTTTATGCAAATGTAGTTTGGATTTCTGAGCTTCTCACTATTAAGCTAAAGATCAACTCAGACACTCTGTAAAGTAAAACCATTTCAGCCACTTATGTCCACTTACAGGAGAGCTGGTCTACTGTTCTGCTCCTGCATGTGAGGCTCAGCTGATGGTCAAAGTCTGCTTTTATGTGACGTGATTGAAGCTTCGCCCTCTGTGTGTTTAGCTTAAAGGGCTTTGAAGCAAACAAAGGCTTTGATTTGTGCACTTGACCAGAAACATGAAGCTAAAAAGACTGACTCATAGAAGCTAATAAAAATTTTAAGGGGCTGAATCGGTCAAGGTGACCAAGTAGCCTTCTGCTGCAATCAGGATGTGGAAGTACTTTATTTTTTTCAGCTACCAGATTCAAAAACACCCACATGGCACTTTCAGCACTTCACCAACCAAGGATAGTAATTTTACATGAACAAAGCCACCAGAGGAGGCCTGGTGACCTCCTAGAATCTGGCAGAGCAGAAACACTCAAATAAATACAAAATATTCCATGAGATCTGTTGGTAATTTTCTAACCAGGGCTGATAGCGTGAGTGTCTTGTTTGGAGCATGGGCATTTTTTTAAATGACATTTCATTCCATGAACATGCATCACTTACTGCTAAATGAAAGCCATAAGACCCAAGAGGAAGGCTGTTTCAATGTAAGTGCTTTAGTGCTGCTGCTGCTGCATTTACACTACGTAATGTTGTTATGGATATCATAAAACACGTGGAACGCAAAACATCTTCTGCAGCATAATGTCAATCCACACAGACTTTGCCGTTGTTATCATCGTTGTGATTGGATCTCTTTGCTTGGCTCACTAAGCGTCCATGATTTGATTCCACCAAATGGCGTCATTTATTAACTTTACCGTAAAATAACAGTTAATATAGATTACAACTGCTGAAGTAAATCATTTTGTTCATAAATTTAAGTAAATCTGTGACAAGCTATTTTTAATGTGCTAATTACAAAGTGGAATTCCTCAACACTAGCGCTCAGCTAGTCGCCATTGTGCGTTTGGATATGCAAACTCGGTCAAACACAAATAATTCACAGACAAACACACAAAAAACCATCCCAGCATACTCTGCTTTCACAGCTTCTAGGTTGTTTGTGAGATTTGCAGAAAGTCACAAAATATAACAAATATGAATAATTCATTGCTTCCATTCCTTCTTAATCTTTCTCATTCCCCTTCTTTGCATATCAGTCCATTTACCTACGGGGTATGTTAATCACATACAGAGAGGAATATCTTTAGATGAGACACAAAGCAATCTGCACAGATATTGCATATGATTACACGGAGCTGAAGTAATAGCTGCTTGCAGGGAATGAAGAATATTCCAGTTCACCCAGTGAAGCCACAATGAAACAAAATGACTTTCAAGCTGATGATGCTGCAGGAGAAGCTCCAGTGGAGAGACTGTAAAAATTCATCCTGAAAATGTACCTGCAATCTGTTTACTTTGCTCAGTTAAAAGTAACTTCTCAATTTTACCTCCACTGCTAAAAAAATGTGTTCACTATTAAAGTGTTTGTCGTTTGCAGAAACAGATTTAAAAGGAGATCAAATTAGAGACTTGCTGCTTCATTAAGCTCAGAATTTTGCAGTATCTTAGATTTGTACTGCTGTATTAATATACTCCGATTTATTTTTGCTAATATTTCAAATAACATTTTATAGATCAGGAAGACTGCACCTGAAATAGACTGAAATCCTATTGAAAATGAGATCATGTGGCTCCAAATTGTCTCTGGAGAAAAGAAGTTACTTTCTTAGTGTGATCAGAACGAATGCTGGCTGGGTCCCATCCTCTCCATGTGGTGTCCTGCAAATTTTGGACAGCCATGAAAGCTGTGTAAACTTTCCTAAGCGCGTTTGGGGACATTGAAATGTGAGCACATCAGGGAGAGGGTAAACAAAATGCAAAATGAGAGGAAACGCGATGCCAGTGTAGGTGTAGAAAAGAAAAAAGAAAAACACTCAGGGCCTCAAGAGATGCCGCTGATGCCATATGTTGCATTCTGCCAGGAACTTTATGGCAAAGTGAAAAAGGCCTAGCATTTCGTATTTGCTCGTCTCTCCCTGTTTTTCTTCTTTAATTTGGTCTTTCACACTCTCTCTCTTTGTCTCCATCCACTCTGCACTTTTGAACTCTTTTTTTCCCTCCTCTCTCTACAGATCACACTTCAGTTGGAGGACTAGGAGACAGTTTTTACGAGTATCTCCTGAAGGCCTGGCTCATGTCAGACAGGACGGACACAGAAGCCCGAAAGGCCTATGATGACGCCATTGAGGTAAAATGACATTAAAAAATTGCCCGCATGTTTTACAGATGGTTTCCAAGATACCAGGTGCCGACTGATTACCAAAGAGACAAACCATTTTAACCAAATCTGTTTAAATGATTGAAATCTCTGTTCACACGGTCACTCACTTTCTCATTCTCCAGGCCATTGAGCGCCACCTGATACGCAAATCCAACGGTGGTCTGACATTCATTGGGGAGTGGAAGAATGGCCACCTGGAGAGGAAGATGGGCCACCTGGCGTGCTTCGCCGGCGGCATGTTCGCATTAGGTGCTGATGGCTCGCCTGACGACAAGGCTGGACACTACCTTCAGCTGGGGGCCGAGATCGCACACACCTGCCACGAGTCCTACGACAGGACAGGTGAGGAGGGAAGGGGGATGCAAACAAGAACAAGAAGGCAGATGCACGCACTTGTAGTGTAAATAAAACTGCCATGGTTTGATGGTTCACTTTTGCATAAAAGGTTAAGTTTGAATTCGTGAGTAGTTAACAGTAAGTACACCGACTTTTCTCGTTACTTGTTATCGCTGCCTTGCTTAAAATGACCTTAAATGCACTTATAACCTCAAAATGAAATAGTGTGTCAAATTCAAGGCAAACTTTCTTTCTCACTTGATTTATCTGTCAAGTGGGTGTCGGCATTTAGGATCAGCAGTGATAAATTACTTTTAATCATTTAGAGGATGATAAATTTAATATATCTGTCTTGGGTGTGATGGTAGTTTTTTAGAGGCTGTAAAATCTGCTGCTCACATTGTTTCGGCAGGTTTTTTATTTTCAGTAGATGGCGGTGTGATTGTTTTAACACCATCCAAAGGAGACCTTTCAGAATACCTGCTCTGGGTGTTGTCTGGAGACGATCAATAGTTGTCAGCAAAGAAACACCAGTGCGTGATCTTGCATCATGATTGTATGTATAAGTCAGTCTGTTTATGTGTGTGTGTTTAGTCAAGAACTGTGAGGTTGCCCTGTGAAAGAGAATAGGTTGCCTTGGCAACAAATGAAGATGGAGAGAGGCAGCACAAAAGGACGGATGGGAGAAAGAAAGAGGGACTTTCTGGTTATGTGGCAGGGAGTTTACAAGCAATGGATGAGCTCTAAAGTTTGCCTCTTGGTTCGTAATGAGCAGTCATTTACTGTTATTGAGTGTGTGTGTAGTTATGACTTCGCTGACACATTTCAGATTCAATACCGTTTAATTAGAGACAGCTGGTGTGATTGGAAAACAGCTTCTTTTTTGGGTCAGCTGTTAAGGTCAGGGTTGGAGGCAGGCGAGTAGTGGATATGGTCGGAGTAAGTCTTCAGTAAATAAATGTATTTGTATTTAATCTACACAAAAGTGACCTTTGTAATTAAGTGTGTGAGCGTATGTGTGTGTGATTTAGTTGGTTGTAATCCTTTCGGTTTGTCATGTCATCGCCTCCTCAGCTTCTTGGTAATTTTCCTCGGTTGAATCTTAATGCTTATTATACTTAATTGGCAAAAGAAGCTTTAAAGATGAAACCTTCTAATATCAGTGGTGTCATAGGCTTTTTATTTCTTTTTTTACACACACAAACACACACACACACACACACACAAATACACAGGTACTAATTCATATCAGCACTGACCTGTAATCACCAACATCTGAACCAAAAGACAAAGACAATAATAATAATGAGATAGGAGCAGAGATAATGTTTGTCTTCTCCTAATTGTTCTCTCCCACCTTTGTGTTTTGTTTTTACTTTCTTCCCTCTTCATTCATTTTCTTTCTATTTCCTTGTCTACTTTTTGTTTTTCCTTCTGCCCTCCCTTGTTCTATTTTTAAATTTTATTTGTATCTCTGTTCCATTTCTCCTTTTTTCTACATTTCTTCACCTCCACGCTCTCTTCCTCTCCCCAGTGTTGAAGCTCGGCCCGGAGGCCTTTAAGTTCGACAGCGGCTTGGAGGCAGTGGCTGTGCGACAGAATGAGAAATACTACATCCTGCGGCCGGAGGTCATTGAGACCTACTGGTACATGTGGAGGTTTACCCACGATCCCAAATATCGGCAGTGGGGCTGGGAGGCAGCTCAGGTAAATAACATACGCATAAACTCTGAAACTGCAATAAATACCAAGTCATTTTTTTGCCCTTTTTTTAACTAAATCCTGACTTAATTTTGATTTGAATCACTGTAAGCAGTTTTTGCAGAGATCTGCAATGCTTTGATGAGTGCAAACCTCCACAAAGAATCTGCTAAACATCTGCTGCATTTCCTACACAGCTCAAAGCAAATTATGAGACTCTGTTTTAGAAATATGAAGGATCTGAAGCTCTCCGAGTTGCTTGCATTGTTTTATGGATGACAGCCATGAAAAAGGGAAATGATGATGGAAAAGTTCACTGGATCATCAAGTTTAGCTTAATGTCTTGTTCTTGAGAACCATTGCAGATGGAGCACAACAGAGGATGACGTGGGGTTACTGCAGCATCGTCCAGTGGTGTTTATGTCGTCCCATAATTATAAGAAATCAGCCTGATGTTGAGTCAAATAATGATAGCAGAGAGTTTTTTTAAAAAAGTAAGATAGAGTATGATGCTGAGCAGTTTTAAAAAATTAGTTTTTTTCACATCTTTAATCATGCAATTTAAAGCTATGCCAAGACTTTCTCAAGCTGTGCTCTTCCTTAAATACATCCTCACTGTGTGCTCATACTTATCCAGAGTACATCTTCCAAAGTTGACAACACAGTATGGTTTGAATTTTTTTCAGGTACAAATGGAGGAGTAAATTTGTGATTATTATGTAGATGAATGCACAAGACAAACACAGATTTTGATGGATTCTGAATATAACTACATTCAGTTTCCTTTGTGGCATGAGTCAGTGCAAAGTCATGCAATTATAGATGAACTGCAGGTTCATCCTCTGGAAACCTTTAGCTTTAGCAATTCTGGTTGTGGTTAAAAACCATTAACACCATCTTCTTCACATCATTAAGCTCCTTATGTGATTTGAGCTTTGATCTGTTTTGTGTCCGTTGTGTAAAAGTATTTAGACAGTGAGTCGAGTTTGATGGTGCAGTTGAAACTGTGATTAAGTCTGGACTTTTGAGCCACTAGATGAGTTTAAGTTCGAGTATAATTGTGAGTCTTCATTTGTCTCTCTG